>BPTQ01000003.1:210228156-210272238 GCA_019973895.1 Chrysanthemum seticuspe | reverse complement strand
ACATTACCGTTTCATCCTATTTCTTATGTTTGTTTAGTAAAAAAAAAAAAAAAAAAGGAACATCAAAATTACACCTACCTTATATCATTTTACAGATCGTGAAGCCAAAAACAAAATCAACAAAAATTAATATTGTTATTTCGTTTAAAGATCTTGCGTAAGAGTACCGGTTCTGAACAAGAAGTAATACAAGATTGGTATTTCGTTTGTGTTGTCTAAGATTGAAGAGAGATTTCCAGAAAAAATTGTATTTCGTTATTTTTTTGGGGGGATAGACCTAGATCCGCTTGAGTGACTGCTTTTGATGTGAGATTAGGGTTACGGATTATTAGGATATGTTAGGATAAGTGTGTTCTTTTATACCGGGTTAAATTTGGGTTAATCTTAATTAGTTTTGGGCTTTGAATTGGGCTGGACGGGTTAAGAGGTACACTTATTGAAGTTAATCCTAATTGGACGGGTTAATCTTAATTGGACGGGTTAATCTTAATCTTATGTGGGGTTCAAAGGTGCACAACGTAATACTTAAAAGAACTAGCACGGTACCCGCGTAATGCAATGACGGATACCCGATGACTAATTTTGTGGCGATCTAATATACGTTTTTTTTAATAGTAACTTTACCGGGATGAATGACACTTTTAATTAAATACCGGCTTAAGCATGAACTGGCGCGAGCCAAACGTGCAAAATTCTTTATATCCGAGCCCGAACGGGCACGGGGCTAAACAAAATTCTTTATATCCGTAAATTTATTGTTAAAAAGAACATAATAAAATAAAAAACGATTCAACGAAAATTTTTATTTCAGGGTACCCGCCGCCGCAACGCGCGGGTACCCTGCTATAAAAGGGTAATACATGAATGAGTTTTGGCTTGGTCTCATGGCCTTTTAAAAAAAGGCGTACAAAATCTGGTTTTGGGCTGGTATGTGTATCGATCAAATATCATGTCGGACGTGAGTTATCCTTGTCGTGTGTATGTCGGTGTTGATCTAACGAGGGTTCATGTCACATTACCTATATGATTACTAATCTAATAACAGCCTTGATATCAAGTAATGTATGGTGCGAATCGAGTCGGCATAACTAAGGTCTTACATAATTCATTGCATGCAAAATGTCTTTTGATGTACTAGTACGTAGTATAAATTCTTTCAATAACTAAATTTACACTTTAGCCCTTCACTTTGATTATTGTCGCATAAAACCCAAAACTTTAATAAAATGTCATATAAAACCTAACTATGACTACTGTCTTTAAGTTAACCTATTGTCATTTTAAAACCTAAGTTAACTAACTGTGAAGTTTACCTGAACGTACTTAAAATGGAAAGATTACTAAAAGTGAAAACCTGATAAAAAAATGAAAAGCCGTCTAAAACGAGTAATCTGATTCTTATGGAACGTTATCTAATTCTTATAGGTTCCGGACGACGCGATGGATCTTATTTCTTGATTTTACTTTCATTGTTGATTGCTTCGAATAAGGTACAGATATTCTATCCCTTTTCAGTAGGGATTTCTCATGACTTTCTGACCCTTTGACTTTGTTCGCTTATGATATTTCATTGCTATTGAATCTTTGTTTTGCTATTGGCCCTCTGTTATTGAACCTTTGATATCGATCCCTTTGCTATTGACCATTGCTATTGAACCATTGCTATTGAATCTTTGCTTTGCTATTGACCCTTCTGTTATTGAACCACTGTTACTGAACTTTCGTTATTGAACCCTTTGCTACTGAACAGTTGCTATTGACCTGTGCTATTGAATCTGTGCTATTGAACCTTTGATATTGAAATATTGATATTGGACCTTGATATTGAACTATTGTGATGAACCTCTGAATTGTGAACTATTGACATTGCACCTTTGCTTATGAAGACATATACATTGCTACACTTTGAACTTTGGTCTGACCTGTCAGTTTGATACCCGAGCCATTAACTAGGCATGGGGGTTCCATGTCCGTGTCATTGATGCACCAATGGCATGACTCTAGTGTGGTTGAGTGATGTTCCACACCGTCCCTATATTGTATTGATTATGCGCGCTTCATTATTATTGTTATGGCCACTATTGTTCTGCAGGGGCGTATGGATGCATCCTAGATTTGTATTGTATTGGATTGATATTGATATTGATATTGTATTGGTGATGCGGTGCGTGTGTGCAATACACCCCCTTACATTTTGGGAGCTAGCTACTCCATTGGTTACTGAGGTCTCCCCTCCTATTGGTTTGGTATTCCGAGGTCACCCCTCCGAATACAATGGCTACTATTGGATATTGGGCTGCTAATGCCACTATTGATTGTATTGTATTGTATTGTTGGCTCGGGATAGATTTCTGACAACCCTTACACTTTTGATATACCTATATTGTACCTTCTAGATTCCCCACTGCACCATATTCTGAATTGACTGTCCTTTACCTAATACCCTTATATGACTCACTCTACTACCAAGATATATATGTTCCATTGCTTTGATCTGTCACACTCTCATTCCGTTACTTCAGACTATCGTTCCATTCACGTACCGGGTTATTATATGTTTATTGGATTTGTTTATGCTATTTATGTTTTATGTGACTACTGATTATCCTGCTATGATGTGATTAACATGCGGTCATCTAAGTTACCTGTTTTCGTCTGATGATATGTGATCTCACTGTTATGTGGACCATGCTAACGTATAATCGATAGTTTTGTATATTTATTATGTGTACTACATTAAGTTAATCTCGTGGACTGTGACTATTAGTTGTGTCCTTATCGACTTATTGTTGACCTGCCATGTTTACATTTCTGTCTATGCCACGGTTTGATTGAGTAAATGGTCCAACTTGTGACGTCTGGCTTGTTAATTTATTTAGTTGCTCTGCTATATCTTTAATTCATTTAATTATAATGTTCATACTGAATTTCCTACTTGTTACGTGTGACTGCCATGCTTTGACTATTGTTAGTACTTCTGATGTTATGATACTTGTTATGTTTTTGACTGTGGGTTACTTGACTTTTGTGATTGCCGTGCTTACTTTCTAATTACTTGCTTCCACTAACTTTTAGATTTCTGTTTGGCTTATATGTTGTCCGTTTTCATGCTTTCTTGTATGCCTGTTGTATGTGCTTATTTAAATGTTATCAATGCTTTGCTTTGTTTCGTTCTCCTTTTTATCTGTTCGTTTTGGATATCTGTATAATCGTGTTCTGCAGGATCCTTATTGACCCATTGTTCTCATTTCGCTGCGACTTTGTTATCCGTTTCCTTTGTTTCATTTGGCATTTCGTTTCTGCTTTTATTTAGCTTTCGTTTTGTTATATCTGTTCACTGGGCTTTTTAAGCTCAGCCGCATTTCTTTTCCTGCGGCAGGTTTTAGGTTTGAAGATGGGCTTTGAGGGGCTGAGAGTTGGATTATCTGAGTGAACCGACCCTAGTTACCTTATTATCTTGGACTTATTTTGATGGGCTATTGTTTTGGAGATTTCATTTTAATTAAGCCATTTTGGATTTTGAAATCTTCCTTGTAAGTCATTGTTTTAAATGATGTGATATGTTATTTTAAAGACTTCCGCTTGTAAAATTTTAATTGTACGTTCTAATATGACACCAGAATGTGATACTTCTACCCTTGTCGGGTTGGGGTGTTACAATTATGGTATCAGAGCAAAGGTTTCGTCTTGTTGAACTTAGGATTGACCTGTGAGGACTGGGTAGACATTAGGCTTCCGTGTGTTCTGATCTCTTTCGATTCCTTTTGATTGTCGTTCAGATTTGAATTCGATATTCTTTTGTCTTCAATGATTTGGCTTTCTTCTCTCCGCATTAGGTTTTACTATTTCCATTTCGCACATTCGTTTGTCGATCGTTAGACAGAGATTTCTCGTAGAGTCGAAGATGATGGTGCCGGACCTGCATTGCTGCAACAATTTCTGGAGAGGTTCGTGAAGCAGAAGCCGCAACCGATCGTGATGCTGCCGGAGACGTCAGGATGCTGCTGGAGGGAGCTGGACGGATCAACCAAAGGCGCAAAGACGGAGACAAGATTCAACCGGTGGCTGAGAAGGTTCATCTACTTCATATGATTTGGGCGCGACTTATGTTACTCCAATTCGTTTGTCATGTGTTTTGAGGTGGTTTGATATTTTGTTAAGTGATTTTGATCGGCATTACTTTTCGTTGGTTTGTTCAGAACTTAGTTTGAATTGTGAAGTTTTATCGTTTAGCATTTTGGTAATATCTCAGCTTTTCTTTGGATCGTTAGTGATGAGTCATGAGGAACCGTTTCGATCTAGTTGGTGGCCTTCCTTCATTGTGATATGGTAAGTTGTTTGATGTAGTTTATGCGGTGTATATGAATCTAGTCTGCTTTGGTATGTTACTTGATATCGGTATATGATATGTTTTGTTGTGATATTGGTTATGTGGTTTGTCATGAACCGAGGCAAAATTTGATGACAATAAGAACTTGTTATGTGATGCAAGTATTATGACGCCTGATCAACGTGATAATACCGAGATCATATAATATGAACTTATTGAAATCATACGACGTCTTGGGTAATGCCTGGGGTAGGTACGTGAATGGACTAGGGCTTATATCCGTTAATTGTCACTCATCATGTTCGCTTGGAATTCTGTACCTCTTGGCGAGATTCTCACCGGCATCTGTTACGTATAAGTTTTGGTACGCTTTGGAACCGGAATCGTTATGATATGTGCGAGACTATGGATTGCTACGTCTGCCTTAAATTCGTACGTCTCCGTGCACCTTTGCGACTTCAATTTTCGAGGACGAAAATTTTTCTTTTAGAGGGGAAGAGTTGTAAAACCCTAAAATCGTTAACGCGTTAGAAGACCATAATGCCCTCAATCAATAATCCGAAAAATAATATAACGAGCTCGTCAGATTCGTTGTACACTTAACGATAATTGATTTGCACAAGACCTTGAAAATTATAAACCTATAACTAACTCATAATTAAACTTACAAATAAAAGTATATAACACATCAAATGTAGCATGAACAAATTTAAAATACATAAAAGGTGGAACAATATTATTATAGTAACTAAATAAGGCATGATTTTGGTCTTCTAAATTTTCCTTTGATTGGCTCAATACCCACGCCAATATCCCTAAAAATATGGCCTCATTCAAATCACATTATCACATTTAAAACCCCATATATCTCTCTCAATATAACATCACAAAAACCCTAGTATTTTCCCAATAAAAAGTGTCGGCAAATTGGTTATCTCCTCCATTTCTCTGTCAACTGTGGAGCATGTCCAAAAAGAGTAGTACGTGTGATATAAAGGGGCTGAATTCGCGTGTCGTATCGAAGGTTGTTTGGCATTGGTGTCGGGAAATAACTGCTGTTGCTGTCGTGGGATGTGAAGCACTAAGGAAGTGACTATTTTGCTCCATTCGACCCTTGTTCCTCCTCATTTGTATCGTGACTACAAGGTAAACTTCATGGCCTCATCCTCTTCCTTTCATCTCTGATTCTGAACGTGGACTAGGCCTGCCATATGCACAGTTTATTCACTCTCACGCGTAACATAAATGATCAACACAAACCTAGTATCATAGCTACATAAAATCATGAATCACACCTTCATATTGTCGATTTAATGTACCCTTATTTTCTGTTTTGAAACTGAATCTGGTCGTGGGTCTTAAGGGCTATCAACATGAATAAAAATGGTACGTAAGGCATTGATTTATGGTCACGTCATCTCCTTTATTTTCTGAATTCTGGTCGTGTGATTCTCACATCATGCGCTTGATTCTTTTCACATAAACATGCTACTAAAACGACTAAAACTAATCTAACTATTGGCATATTAAAATCAGACCTTAGACCTCTTTTCTTGGCGTTAAAAGACTTATAAAAACCTGCTCATATTGCATTAAACCTGGTCATGGCTAGTCCTCTCATTCGCATGCTTTAGACCAAATAAAACAATATAAAACTTGTGATAGATGAGACATGGATATATGGATAAAATATTGTCATTGAGACATGGATATATGGATAAAATATTGTCATTGAGACATGGATATACGGATAAAATATTGTCATGATAAACTAATTATGTGCATGTAGGTATGTGTTGAATAATCTGGTCCTATGAAACTAATATATAATAACGTATCTTACTAAATATAAAAGGGTAATACATGAATGAGTTTTGGCTTGGTCTCATGCCTTTTAAAAAAAGGCGTACAAAATCTGGTTTTGGGCTGGTATGTGTATCGATCAAATATCATGTCGGACGTGAGTTATCCTTGTCGTGTGTATGTCGGTGTTGATCTAACGAGGGTTCATGTCACATTACCTATATGATTACTAATCTAATAACAGCCTTGATATCAAGTAATGTATGGTGCGAATCGAGTCGGCATAACTAAGGTCTTACGTAATTCATTGCATGCAAAATGTCTTTTGATGTACTAGTACGTAGTATAAATTCTTTCAATAACTAAATTTACACTTTAGCCCTTCACTTTGATTATTGTCGCATAAAACCCAAAACTTTAATAAAATGTCATATAAAACCTAACTATGACTACTGTCTTTAAGTTAACCTATTGTCATTTTAAAACCTAAGTTAACTAACTGTGAAGTTTACCTGAACGTACTTAAAATGGAAAGATTACTAAAAGTGAAAACCTGATAAAAAAATGAAAAGCCGTCTAAAACGAGTAATCTGATTCTTATGGAACGTTATCTAATTCTTATAGGTTCCGGACGGCGCGATTGATCTTATTTCTTGATTTTACTTTCATTGTTGATTGTTTCGAATAAGGTACAGATATTCTATCCCTTTTCAGTAGGGATTTCTCATAACTTTTCGATCCTTGACTTTACTTCACTTATGATATTCCTTTGCTATGATTTCCTTATGCTATGATCCTTTGCTATGATTTCACTTCTGAAAGTTTAGTGACATCTTTGTCTATTAACCCCTGTCCAAAAAGAGTAGTACGTGTGATATAAAGGGGCTGAATTCGCGTGTCGTATCGAAGGTTGTTTGGCATTGGTGTCGGGAAATAACTGTTGTTGCTGTCGTGGGATGTGAAGCACCAAGGAAGTGACTATTTTGCTCCATTCGACCCTTGTTCCTCCTCATTTGTATCGTGACTACAAGGTAAACTTCATGGCCTCATCCTCTTCCTTTCGTCTCTGATTCTGAACGTGGACTAGGCCTGCCATATGCACAGTTTATTCACTCTCACGCGTAACATAAATGATCAACACAAACCTAGTATCATAGCTACATAAAATCATGAATCACACCTTCATATTGTCGATTTAATGTACCCTTATTTTCTGTTTTGAAACTGAATCTGGTCGTGGGTCTTAAGGGCTATCAACATGAATAAAAATGGTACGTAAGGCATTGATTTATGGTCACGTCATCTCCTTTATTTTCTGAATTCTGGTCGTGTGATTCTCACATCATGCGCTTGATTCTTTTCACATAAACATGCTACTAAAACGACTAAAACTAATCTAACTATTGGCATATTAAAATCAGACCTTAGACCTCTTTTCTTGGCGTTAAAAGACTTATAAAAACCTGCTCATATTGCATTAAACCTGGTCATGGCTAGTCCTCTCATTCGCATGCTTTAGACCAAATAAAACAATATAAAACTTGTGATAGATGAGACATGGATATATGGATAAAATATTGTCATTGAGACATGGATATATGGATAAAATATTGTCATTGAGACATGGATATACGGATAAAATATTGTCATGATAAACTAATTATGTGCATGTAGGTATGTGTTGAATAATCTGGTCCTATGAAACTAATATATAATAACGTATCTTACTAAATATAAAAGGGTAATACATGAATGAGTTTTGGCTTGGTCTCATGGCCTTTTAAAAAAAGGCGTACAAAATCTGGTTTTGGGCTGGTATGTGTATCGATCAAATATCATGTCGGACGTGAGTTATCCTTGTCGTGTGTATGTCGGTGTTGATCTAACGAGGGTTCATGTCACATTACCTATATGATTACTAATCTAATAACAGCCTTGATATCAAGTAATGTATGGTGCGAATCGAGTCGGCATAACTAAGGTCTTACGTAATTCATTGCATGCAAAATGTCTTTTGATGTACTAGTACGTAGTATAAATTCTTTCAATAACTAAATTTACACTTTAGCCCTTCACTTTGATTATTGTCGCATAAAACCCAAAACTTTAATAAAATGTCATATAAAACCTAACTATGACTACTGTCTTTAAGTTAACCTATTGTCATTTTAAAACCTAAGTTAACTAACTGTGAAGTTTACCTGAACGTACTTAAAATGGAAAGATTACTAAAAGTGAAAACCTGATAAAAAAATGAAAAGCCGTCTAAAACGAGTAATCTGATTCTTATGGAACGTTATCTAATTCTTATAGGTTCCGGACGGCGCGATGGATCTTATTTCTTGATTTTACTTTCATTGTTGATTGCTTCGAATAAGGTACAGATATTCTATCCCTTTTCAGTAGGGATTTCTCATGACTGTTAGGTCACTAGTTTTACAACACAAGCTTATAGAGAAAGAGATGAAGGCGGATGAACAAGCTAAACACACACACACACACGTATAAGTAAAACCGGTTAGGCGAAGAGAGTGAGTGAAAGAATAACTTGAACAACCAACCCTCAAATGAGGGTTTACAAGAGTTTATATAGGCAAGGAGCTAGGGCAACACTCCCTCTCCTTCCCTATTCCTTATTGGGCTTGGGCCTCAGCTTATGGGCCTTCTACATAAGCTGGACCTTAAACAAACATAAAGGCCATAATAAAGCTACCTATTACATATGAAATATAAATACTTGAAATACTGTTTAGGAGTGATTCCAACAATCTCCCCCTCAAATATATATGAATGTAAACGGTGAAGGCGTTGATGTAATAGTAGCTGTGACGTCTTCTGACATTCTTCTTTCTTGTGAGAGGAATTGTCTTGATTCGAACAATCTCCCCAGTGTAGAGAGATAGTTATCTTTGAACAGTTATGCTTCGACGTCATCTTTAACTTTGTTCTTTGATCATTGTTCTTTGTGGTGAAAGTGATAGTATGTTGTTGTCTGCATCAGTCTGCCTCAGGTCTGCTTCGCTGCTCCAGTGTCTCTACGTCATTCTTCAACATGCTCACACGCTCTTTAACGTTGGAAATCAATACTGATGAAGTTCTGTAAGTCTTTAACTTTGTAGATTCTTTGATTGATGAAGAATCATTCTGACTGTTGTGTTGCATTCGAATAGAACTTTCATTAGTGATGATGTTGGCGTGAGCATGAGAAGAATCAGCACGATCATCCCGCTCCGGAGCTTCCATAAGAAGAAAACATTTCAAACGGTTAGTAATAAGCGGTTTCCGGCACTTACAGGTTTGAACTTCGAGAGTGTTAACAGCATAGTGTGAAAACACAACCCTAATTCTTACAAAGGCCGTTCCTGAACTGGAGTCCCACAAGTGAGATAACGCGATGTACCGAAGTACATCTACAGTTCAGATGAGTCGCTGAGGTACACCGAAGCATCACCTCACGACTGTAGACCGTTTGAGACACACTCCGCGTAATCCACGGGGAGTTACCGAAGTGACCTGCTGTCAGGGCTGTTTGATGTTGACCCTGGCAGGAGTTTCCATTCAATCACTGAGGATCACAGATGTGAACCTCTCATAAATGTTCTCGACAGATTGCTAAGATCTGTGAAGGACTCGATATGAACCACTGAATCACTGAAGATCTTATTTGTTGATCAACAAGTGATTAAATGTCAAGTGTTCCTAAGAGATCTTTTGATGAATCTCGTGGCTCTAGACTCAATAGTGCGTTTTGGTTTTCCTGAGTGGAGACTAGGGAGAGGGTCTCCTTCTTCTATACCAGCGATCTCTAAGAGAAAGCCAATAGATTATGTAGGGTTCCCTGTGAGAATGAAACAAGCTTCTGTTGAGAGAAACTTGAGTGGCTAAGAAGGTTTAGTGCATGCGTCACTGGGTCCATGACGACTTTTAATCTTCAATACCAGTGTCACTAAGTGACAACCAGTAGCATATGAATTGAACCCGGTGTCTGCCCTAAGTTGAATAATCTGGAGGGCTATTTCTTTTCACCCTTTACTTTACATTTCTTTTTGATTCTTCAACTTCTTCTTTCTCCGATTCTCATTTTCTCCTTTTTATAATCATTCCTAAGGACTTCTAACACTAACTAATGGTAGTGTCCTTGGGTAGATCCCTCCGGCTCTGGCGGATCATAGGACGGTTATTCCTAACCTTAGTCACCTTATAACTCCATGACTAACCTATGTTTGCCATTATAACCACTGTAAGTTAAAATATCTCTCAAAGGGTTTGTGAATGAAAAACATGTTTGAACCACAGCGAGAGATAAGTTTTTGCATAAATACTCCCCCTCCACGTGTGCTTAATAATTTTAATGGTTAAATGCACAGTGAGGAAAGAGCGCGCACTTTATGAATTGATCCACTAAAGATAGACAATCTCCCGCGAGACACGGTTACGTTGAATAGTTAAAGAGTTACATTGTCAGCTTTTAGGTGACAACTAGCTCTAATAACTACCTTGAAGGTGTAGACAAACCTCGAAAGGTTGTCATACCCGTCAGAGTTCATGTCTATCAAGAGTTTCTCGAATGGTACTTTCTACTTGGACAAGTCCTTTGCGAGACACGTTTACATCACTAGCGAACTAGCTTGAAATTATTACCCGTCCAGGACAAGTCTTTTCGAGTTACTAACAGTTTAGTACCGTCAATTCGTAGGTTAATTCTGAGGTACACAGATTCATTTGCATTTTGTACAACATATTTCTTATCACATAATTTTCTCCCCCTAAAAAATGGCATATAAGATGTTGTTTTTGAAACATTTTGAGAATAAATATGACCATTTTGAGTGTTGCGGGAAGAGTGACCATTGTGAACAATTTGTGAACAAAGTTTTCATCAAATACTCCCCCTCAACTAGTGATATAAACGGTTGAGGTTTTGAAATCATATAGGGAAGTACTTGTCTTTTTGAGCAAAACCTTGAAAAATGAAAGGTTTGATAGGTTTTACTCAAAAATAAGAAGCTTTCGCTCCTTTTATAAGGATTGTGGCACTGAGGCGTACCACAGGGTCCTTTCTTGACAATTACGGGTTGTACACTGTTATGTGTGCACAAGCCATTCACATATATAATCATACATCCAAAATCATATGAAGGAAACAATTCAAGGGGTACCAGGAAGTGCATTGATGTTCCCAGGAGTGCGCACAGGGCGTTGAAAGCCGGTGATGTTTATCCTGGGTCTACCACCAACATAGCTCTCCAAGCGTCTGAACTGATCCCTTCTGAACAACCGTTCATCAATCATGGTGATGATCCTTCTCACATCCCTTCTATCCTGAGAGTTCCAGCGCTTAGGATTCCCAACCTTCAAGCGTATATCCTTCAATCTGTACGCCAATCCATCCCTAACCATCTTCAAGGTATGATCCCCGAATTTATGGAGCTCACTACACGCCATTAAGCAGTTTCTGCGAAGTTCACTGCGGTAAACAATGCCGAAAGGTTTGCTGATGAGCGTAAGTTGTTTGAGCTGGTTTATGTCAGGAAGATCTAGCTGTGGTGGAGTGAAGTTTACACGTTTCTGATATGATTCAACAGCCATCTGGATATCTTCGACACGTTCTTTGATCACAATGCGTCTAATGAAGATGAGAACTGACTTGATAAATTCACGTTGAACTTCAGTCGAGAATTGTCGCATACGACCCTGTACTTTGGCAAGGTACAAGTCTTCGATGTCGTTGAGGGACAAGTTCTCAAAGTCAGCCTCTGAGAATTCATAGTCCTGTTCATCTTGTCGTTTGACTATGATATTCTTCAAGAATGTGTAGTCCCACTTAGACTTGAGATCAATGTGTTTGATGGCCACGATGTCCTTTGAGCAGTACACTTCATGTTGAGACTTCTGAACCAGGCAGCTTCTGTAGTAGATTCTTCGGCGTTCAGGCCAATGATGAATCCCATACAATGCATCTTGGTCATATGCTTGCACGTTGTCAGAAAACAAGTGAGTTGCACGTTCCTCGATAGCTATGCAGTTTGAGTAAATAGCTGCTGGAAATGGAAGAGTCAATGATGTAGCGTATTTTCGTGAACCATCGCCACCATGGAGAAGAAATTCCAGGTCTTTGTTGAAGAAATATCTGAAGGGAATCCTTGGTTCATCTGGTTGGCCGATTGTTGGTAGAGGTTTGGTCCAGTCAGTGTAATATGGAGGATTGTTTCGTTTAGTGAAGTCGATGTTTGCTTCTGGGTTGAGCCAATCCATGTTGTTAGACATGGCTCGAGCAATGTTTTCAAGGTGATATTCAACCTCGATTGCACTTTCCGAGCTGTTTTTCAACAGAAGGAATGCGTCATTCTTGATGCGCTTCAACTCGGATTTCGTCATCTTCTTCACACGGAATCTTTCTTGCAAGATTTTTGCATGCTCCAAGGTACTACCGTCTACCAATTCTTGACCTTCTTCAGGGTAGGGAGTGTCGTTAACAAGAGTAGAAAACCAATCAAATTCTGCAGTTTTATCGTCATCAAGCCATGATACGACGTCATTCAGAGTCGTTTTCTTCTTCTGTTTTGAAGGCCTTGATGATGATTTTGGTTTCTGCACTTGTTTTGGTGAGGTGGGTTGTTGTTGGGGCTCAAGGACCTCTTCATCGTCACCACCCGTATACTCAAAGTGATCACCAGTTTTATGAGTCCGGGGTGGTAACTCGGAATCGTCCTGAGGTTTATCAGTAGAAGACCGAGGTGATGGAGACTTATGTTGAGAAGAAGTCCGATGTGGAGGAGGTGGCATAGATGTAGATTGACCAGACTGTTTCTGACGTTTAGGTGCAGAGTCCTTATCCTTATCATCGTCATCTCTTGGTCGTTTGGATTGAATGGCTGACTCCTTGCATGATGATCTGAGTTGATAGTCAAGTAGAATTTCGAAAAATTTAGCTTCATCTGAAGTAAACGTTCCAGATCTCTTTGACATTTGCATCACAAGTTTAGCGATTAGCTCAGATTCAGAGAGATCAGCTTCTTTTGCCATTGTATGTTTGACCAATGCTACGATGTTAGGGGTGAGTTGTCTGGAAAATACTTCTTTTGTCACACTGGGGACAGTGTCGAGAAGAAACTTGTGGGTTTGTTCTCTTGCTGACTTTTCCAGTTCCTTTTGGACTTTTGGAACGATATCCTGAAGGTACTTTTGAGTGTAACCTTCAATCATTTCATTTAGTTCCCCCTGACGATGACTTCTCATGAACTCCTGAATAGCTTTCCTATCTTTCCGCATCTCATCATTCTCATCATGTAAGTACTGCATTTGTTCAGCATACCAATTAAGTTTTCTTTGAAGCATGTCCTTCTTTCTAACTTGTTTGACAGCTTTCACAATTCTTGCATGTGTTTGAGAAATCCAAGACTTTGGTGGTTTCTTCACGGATTTGGATGATGATCTAGTTGACTTAGTTGATGGTGGTGGTGATGAATGTGATGAAGAGTCTGATGATGAGGAGACATGAGGAGACTCCATGTCCTTAGGAGTTTCTGAAGTTTTCTCCTTTGAGTGAGTTGGACTGTCTAGAAGAAACTTTGTATAATCATCCTCGTCATCCTTAGACTTTTCTTTCTCAGTTTCCTGTTTCTCAAAATCATACTCAATAGTGTCTTCAACAGGCGGTTGTTGTTGCAGAAGAGTGGTGGCACCAGATCCCTTATCGGGGTGATTAACCGCATCAGGATCTGGAGAGGAGTGGGCAGCACCACTTGATCCTCCGGGGCCACCCATTTGATCTTTAGCAAATTCAGCGGCCTTTTGAATATGTCGGACGTTGTGAAACTTTTTCCTGTATGATTTATCCAATTGCTCTTCTTCTTCTTCTTCAGAGCTCTCATCATAAGGTACAATAGCATGAGTCTTCCCTTTTTCTTGGACAGCTGGAGGACTTGGAGGTTTTGTCACTGAGGCAGGTGTTTCGGTTGCAGTAGCAGAGTAATGAACCTCTTCATCTGTCTCAGTATCTTCAGAGCTCTCATCCCTAAGTTGTCTTTGAGGTTCAAGTGTGGGAATAGGTTCGGCTTCCTTTACGGGAACAATCCTTTTAGAAGGAGCTTTCCTTTTAGGAATCTTCCTTTGACTCACAGAACTTGTTGTGCTTCCTGCACTTCCTCTTCTGGTTCTCCTGACAGGTGTTCCAGAAGATTTTTCGTCAAGATGACCAACTTTGCCTTGTCTGACTGCTTCCAGATACCTTTGGTACGATTCTAGCTTTCTGACATCTTCAGTTAGAAGGAAATCTGGGAGCACGGCACCTTGTTTCTTTGTAGACGTTTCCTTGATTCTTACAGATAGAATAGGCTCCGTCAACATGTCGTGATTGTCTGGGTCATTGAGCCTTTTGGGAATATCAGGATGAAGTCCAAGTGCTCTCTGTATCAACAGTTTAGTATATCTGATGTAGGGAATTTTTGATCCAAGTTTGCTGAGAAATGACATCATGTCATCCCAAATCAGAGCTTCAATAGCGATGTGTTTCATGTTGACGAATGCCCAAAATATTTGCAGTTCTATGAGCTTAGGATGCTCATAGCCGCTATCACGACCAGAAATAGACTTGGTGATTATCATGTAGAGTGTTCTCCATGGTTGAGGAAGGCTCTTAAGCTCTACATGAGAGTGCTTAGAGATTACTCCTGTAGCCTCGTCATAACCGATATTGATTAAGAATTGGAGAGTTAACTCTTCAGCAGGTGTGGCATAAAGTTTGGTTGGATTGACTTCAGGAATAAGGAGAGCAGCCCTTAAATCTGCAGGTGTAATAGTGACTTGTTTGTGGTTTAGAGTTACTGTCACAGCAGTCCTTCCTTTGACCCTTTCCATAGTATTCCAGAACTGTTGGATGTAGATCTCAGGAATGGTTGCAGAGTGAGTAAGCATGTTCTGATATGGGTGAGTCCTCAGAATATCGATAGCAATAAGACATGAAGATTCAGAGCAAGTAAGGGTGTCAAAGTCAACACGGAGGTTATTCTTTCCTATCTTCATTGGATAGCCATGAGGATAGATATCAGCAATGGAGAGAACTTCAGGTGCATCCACATTCATTTGTTCAGCCATGTCGTGATCTGAAATAACATTAGCCAAAAGAACCAACATATCGAAAGACATAATGTTAGTCAACAGAAGGTCTTATTGTCTAGTTATTGAATGTACAGTGTCAATGATTGTTACGAGTCCTATGTCACTTGTATGTTCAATAATTCAATGATGTCGTAGACGTTGTGAGAACATGTAGACCAAGTTTTAACACTTATTATGCAGTGAATCAAAAACACCCAAAGTTTATAAACTTTAAACCCTAGTTTCGAATTGATGTCCAATTCGTGTTTCTGGGTGGTTATAGACTATGGAAATCATCAATTTAACAACGTAAGAGTATAACACAACAATCTTTCTGATCAAATCACTTATCATTCGAAAATACCCAAATCGACTTATAAACCCTAGTTTTCAAAAATCTTCAATTAGTGGTTCTGGGTGGAATTTGATGGTTAAGCTGGTATCAGTGATGTAATAAGAACGTTTTGACACCAATCATTTCACCCCAAACACACAAGTATTGATTGTGTGTTCTTACGCATAAGCGTAGAACACAAAATCACTCGTAGAACATGTTTTAGCCGTAGGATTTACTTGAGATTCAAAACCATTGTTTAGAAACATGATCCAAACACAGAAACACTTACAGATTGATAATCGAAAGCACGGATTTGTAAAACGAATATGGACCGTAGATGATATTAGGTGAAATAATTAATGTGATGGAAATAAATGAGGTGGGTGGAGTATTTTGTATAAAGTAACTTTAAGGTTTTGACAGTTATAGTCCCTCCACCTTTTCCTTTTTTCACACAAAGCCTTTTAACTTCCATTTTGGTTACCAAACGAAGATTTTTGGGAAAGAAACTTGACGACACTCCCCCTCGACTTGAGAAAATAATGAAAGGTTATTAATTAAAGTCCGAGGAGTGTCAATGAACCAGGAAATTTACCACCATTTGTAAAAGAATCAACCGAGATGTGATAACGTGCAAGTACACAGATGTTTTGAAGCAGTTAATGGATTATTTTCTCCCCCTCAACACTTGATCGGAAAAATACTGAATTTTGAAAGATAAAAGTGTTGACGGAAGAAATGTACTTGCCATGTTGAAAGAAATGTAGATTGGGAGAATATTTTTGTTGTTTTATCTGATTTTATATTTTTGTATTTTGTTTTTGAAAAATTTATTTACAAAAGATGTTTTGGTGTTCAACAGTTTTTTAAGACTGTTTTAAGAGGTCATCCAGTTCCTCTTGAGTCAAACACCTCATACCAATTCGGTGGACCAACTCATTAAACCTAGCGGGAGGCAAGGCTTTGGTGAGCAGATCTGCCAATTGGTATTCAGTACCCACAAAGTATAATTCAACGGTACCCTATTCCACGTGGTCCTTGATGAAATGATAGCGTAGATCGATGTGCTTTGATTTCGAGTGCTGAACTGAGTTGCACGAGATTGCAATGGCACTCCGATTGTCGCAGTACATCGGGATTCTGTCAAATACATAACCATAGTCTTTGAGTTGTGTTCTCATCCAAATGACTTGAGCACAACACGCGGACATGGCTACATATTCTGCTTCAGTTGATGACAGCGATGTACAATCCTGCTTCTTTGATTGCCAAGACACCAGTTTATCACCGAGAAATTGTAGAGCTCCTGAAGTACTTTTCCTTGAGTCTAAGCATCCTGCGTGATCAGCGTCTGAAAAAGCTATTAGTTCAAAACCAGAATCCTTCGGATACCAGATCCCCAAATTAATGGTTCCCTTGATGTATCGGAGGATTCTTTTAGCCTCAGAGAGGTGGGTTTCAGTTGGTCGCGACTGATAACGGGAGCATAGATAAACGGCAAAGACAATATCAGGTCTGCTAGCTGTTAGATACATGAGAGACCCAATAATACTTCGGTATTTGGTAGGGTCAACCAATTTCCCATGTAAATCAGCATCTAATTTCTTGGTATGAGCCATTGGTGTGGCATAAGTATCACAGGTAATCATTCCAAATTTGTTTAACAGTTCAAGGGCATATTTGGACTGACTCAAGAAAATACCACGGGGTGATTGATGAACTTGCAGTCCTAGAAAGAACGTAAGTTCACCCATCATGGACATTTCAAAATTTTTCTTCATGAGTTTTGCAAAAGCGATTGAAAACTTTTTATGTGTTGACCCAAAAATGATGTCATCCACGTAAATTTGAACAATTAAGATGTGTGCCCCGTGATATTGTATAAAAAGAGTTGGGTCAACCGAGCCTTTGGTGAAATTATTGGCAATGAGGAAAGATGATAGCTTATCGTACCATGCCCGAGGGGCTTGTTTGAGACCATAAAGAGCTTTGTTCAGTTTGTAGACATGGTTCGGGAACTCAGGATCAACGAATCCATCTGGTTGGCTGACATAGACCGTTTCTTTAAGTTGTCCATTTAGAAACGCCGTTTTGACATCCATCTGATAGACCGTCATGTTCATATGAGCCGCGAACGCGAGAAATATCCGAACAGCCACAAGACGAGCAACCGGAGCAAAAGATTCTTCAAAGTCTATTCCTTCTTCCTGACGATAACCCTTAGCAACTAGCCGTGACTTGTTGCGGATGACATTCCCTTCAGCATCCAATTTGTTTTTCCAAATCCATTTTAGACCAATGACGTAGACCCCTGTTGGTCTTTCAACCAGTTCCCATACTTCAAGACGTTTGAATTGGTTGAGTTCTTCTTGCATGGATTCAATCCAGTTGTCTTTTGTCATTGCGTCTTTAATGTTTTTAGGTTCAGATTGGCAGACAGTGAGTGCATAAATGCAGTGTTCACCATCTGAATGAAGACGTTGTCTCGTAACGACTGGTTGATTCGGGTTGCCAATAATGTTAGCCAGAGGATGGTCTTTTGTCCATCTATGTGTAGAGGGTTGATGTTGGTATACATTGTGCAGATTCTGAGGATTCAAATGGTTTGTTGAAGATTCCGCAACATCTGGTGCAGCAGTCTCATTTGCAAACGGGTTGAAGAACGCATTTGGATCAAAATCTGCAGGTGGGGGTACTTCATTCAGAATATCATCAGCTGGTTCATCATTGTTGGAAGCGGTGTGTTCAACTGTTGTGTTGGAGTCAATTGGTGTAGGTGCATCTTCAACAGTAGTTGTTGTAGCAGGTGTATCAGGTATAGGAATATTATCAGGTTGTGCAGCGGAGACAGCGGATACACCAGGAGCACGTTCATCAATATCGTCACAGAACAGAGGAGCAAATAACCTTTCCATTTGTTGACGAGTTAGCTGAGGGCTTTCTTCAGCTGATGATGGGGGTTGAGGGAAGTTTAAACGGTTGTGTCCGGGTTCTAAGCTGTTATACTCAGAAGCCATTTCAGTGAGTTCATCGAAATGAGCATGAATCGTTTCCATTACCTCCTTAGTTCGACGATTCCAGATTCGGAAACCTTTAGAAGTGTCACAGTATCCAATAAAGACTCCAATATCAGCTTTTGCTTTAAGCTTTCCAAAGTCATCACGATCATTATTCGGATAGCAAAGGGATCCAAATACATGAAAGTGTTTGAGGTTCGGTTTATAGTTGTGGACAAGCTCAAACGGTGTTTTGTTGTGGCGTTTTGTGATCATGGAACGGTTTTGAGTATAGCATGCAGTAGATACAGCTTCTGCCCATAAGTAATCTGGAAGTTTAGCATTGATTAACATTGTTCTTGCAGCTTCCACTAACGTTCGGTTTCGTCTTTCAACAACTCCGTTTTGTTCAGGTGTCCGTGCAATAGATGTTTGATGCTGAATTCCCACTTTCTCATAAAATTCACGAAGGGTTTTGTTAACAAATTCAGTTCCTTTGTCGGTTCTGATGATTCTGACGGTGTTGCGGAGCTGAACCTGTATCTTTGTGAGAAAGGTGATGATCATTTGTGGAGCTTGGTCTTTGCTACGAAGAAAGTAGACCCAAGTCCATCGTGAGTAGTCATCCACAATTACTAAGATGTAGCGTTTGCCGTTGATCGTTTGCACACGCATCGGGCCACACAAATCCATGTGAAGAAGATGAAGCACATGCTGAGAGCTGTGTTCCACCTTTGAAGGAAAATGAGCACGAGTGCTTTTCCCTTGTTCACAGGCTGAGCAAAGGTGATCTTTTGAATACCGGAATCGTGGGAGTCCTTTAACTAGTTTGTGTCGAGCAAGGTTGGTAATGGTTTGAAAGTTTAGATGTGAGAGACGACGGTGCCATAGCCAGGATTTTGTGGATGTTGCCTTTGAAAGTAAGCAAATGGGAGAGGAAGCAACCATGTCTTGCATAGAGATAGTGTAGAGACTAGAATTACGCGAGCCAGACATAAGATCGTTTCCTTGTAGATCACGAATGAAACAAGTTTTCTCCCTGAAAGCAACCTCCAAATCTCCATCACAAAATTGACCTACTGAAAACAGATTGTGACCGAGGCCTTCCACATAGTAAACCCTGCTGATTTCGATGTTCCCATTAACATAATCTCCGTAGCCCATGATGGCTGCGAAGTGATCGTTCCCGAATCTGACAGTGCCAATGAACTTTGCAATAAAGTTTGATAACAGTTTGAGGTTGCCTGTCATGTGTCGGGAACATCCGCTATCAACAATCCAGAGAATGATCTGTATCACCTGCATTACACACAGACGACACAGATGGAATAGAAGTAGATGTGGAACCCGAAATGTGAGAGGGTTCCGAAGCAGATATGTTAGATATACACACATTTATAATTTTAGGCATCCATTTAAATCCTAGTGTGTTATATATCCATTTCTGCCATCTATAACTACTCTTTGCTTTAGTCTTAGTGAAAGCACTAGGTGGTACTACATTCTTAGGAGGTGAAGCGGGAGCTACTGTGATAGCAATGGTTGCTTTGGAATCTAAAAATGGTGGTTTACCAAGCACAGACTTAGAATGATTAGTGGGCCTAGAGGTATTCCGATTCTTAGGATTCCGTAATCTAGAGATTATAGCTTTAGCAACACATTTGTCATGAAAATCAGAATTCATACTCTTTTGACAAATATCACAAGGTGCATCAGACTGAATATCAAAGGTACTTAACGGTTTAGCATTCGTTACATCACTATTTCTATTACATTTGCCAGACGCAACATCTATAGTGGAAGTAACATGAGTTTTATTCAGAGTCCTAGGGTGTTCTTCTACTTTAGCATTCCTTATTGATCTTTTCTTAGGTCGCAACTTCCTATTCTTCGTTTGAGTGCTCCTAGGCTGTGAAGTGCGGACGTTTGGAAAAGATGCAACTATTCCTGTTTCAGTAGAGGGAAACACATTAGCAACTTGTGATTTGGCAGTGGGAATTCTAGGTTCACGATTACTAAGTGTGACTGGTGCTAATCTCTTAATCACAGTAGGCGGGAGTTGTTCATACTTTCCTAACATTTCCCGTAACTTAGAGATGGTGTGAATCAGATCTTGATTTTCAGAACGAATATTACCAGCAAAATTCATGACTTCTCTAGTGTGAGCAAGATAGTGATCAAGTTCATTAGATGCTTCATCTCGAGTCTTTTTGAGTAAATCAAATATGACACCATATTCCTGTTTAACTTTTAAAAGTTCTTGTTCATATTTTGAGATTTGACTTTTCAAAGACACGTTTTGATCATCCAGTTGCTCAATTTTATGATCAGAAGATTTAGCACTCAATTGAGCGATTTTCTTTTGAAAACTGAGTTGATGGTTGTGAATATCTTTTTCACACCAATGAAGACGACGTTTTGCATTGTTAATTTCCGTGTGTAATCGTTTATTTTCAGCTTTTAAAGACTCGATCTGAAGCACATTATCGGTGTTCTCAACAGTAACAACAGTTTCAACAATATCAGCAGAGATATGATCAGATGCATATGGCAACGAATAGAATAGCACAACATTATGGATATCAGCACAGATAACATCTTCCAAGAGTCGATCAACATCTTTTCTCAACAGTTTCTTTTTGCGTTTTGTGTTAGTAATAGATGTTTCTGTTTTCTCGAAAACGTTTTTCATTACCCCAAGTTCCTTATGAAAATCCTTTTCCCAGGCAATTGCACAACTTTTCAAGTTTTTAACATTAGGTAAAAGATTTTTCTGAAAAATGTCTCTTTGTTCGCGCGCCAGAGGCGATTGAAAATGTTCAACTTTTATTTCAGATCGATATTCTATCTCATGTTGTAAAATTTTGAGGTCAGCCATGAAAATGTCAAAATATCGAAGAATTTTTCGATTTTCAGGTTGTGAGTTTACTTCGCTAATGGAAGGTAAAGGACCATAAGTTTGTGCAAAGACTGTTTTGGGATTAACAATAGAAGACTCGGGTGTTTTGATGATAACCCTTGGTGTGTTAGAAGAATCCGTTGGTGTGACGAAAGTGACCGCGTTTTTATAATTAAAAGGTTTGTTGTAAACAACGTTTTTTAATTTTGATCGACTCTCGTCTTCTGCATCTAATTCCTCTTGACGATGATATTCAACAACACTCATGACAGTATTATCAATTTTGTATTCTGCACTGGAAACTTCAGGAGTTGGTTTGAATGTTTTTAGTGAAAGCTTTGGTTTGTAATCAGCTAGATTTTTTCCATATCCATTTGGATTAGGTTTTAAGGTAAACTTTTCAATAGCTGTTACTGATTCACCATGTTTGTAAACAACAGTTTTAAACTCTTTAATTTTGTTTTGCAAACCTAGAATTTCTGCAAGAAGGTCATCTACCCGATTCGTTGAATGCTTTTTGTATGCGGAGAACTGTTTTTGACAATTTAACAACTCAGCCTTAGCATTTTGATTTTCCAAGGTGAGAGCGTTAATTTGCTTTTTATGTTCATGTTTCAGTTGTTCTAATTCGGACAACAAAGCATTCTTCGAGGAGGCTAGATCACGCATCTGTCTCTCTAAATATTTTTCGTTTTGATGAGATTTTGCAAAAGCGGCTTCAAAACCTTTTTCACGGTTTTCTTGAGTTTTGAAAAAGTTGAGTTGCATTTGTAAACATTCAAAATCCTTGGTTAACAGTGCATTTTTACTTTTTAAGGATTGATTTAATGCATAACATTCCTCCATTTTGATTTTATGGTCTTGATTTAACCGAGCAAAATCCGGATGAGGCAACAGATCATCTTGTTCAACGTGAGTCTCAACATGATCATTCTTTAGATCCTCAAGTACGACCACGGAGTCAATTTGATTATCAAAGGAGACCATAAGGTCATCTTGATCGTCAAATGTAACTACAGGGTTAACTTGAAAATCATCAGACGAGGATGTAGAAGACTCATTTTGAACAGTTTGATCCGTGCCGGATTCAGATATTGGCGGAGATATTAGTTCAGATATGATGATGGTTTGTTCGGGTACCTGAGACAAGCCATCAGTGTCATACACTGGGCCTGTATCACTCATGTGCAGCTCATGCATATTAGCCATCAACATAACAGCTGCATTAGCCTGCAAGTCCTCCATATCATCATCTGAGTCTGCATCTGCCATAAAGCTCTATTCTTTGTTTGTGAGAGATCCACCGGCTTCATCCTTAAGGGCCAAAAGTAATGCCTCTTTAAAATAAGCACTGCCCCGAGTCCTTGGCTTTGGGCATGCATTAGCCAGGTGTCCCTTCTCATTGCAGTTGTAGCATCTAAGACCATTTAACCGATTCTGAGCATTTCCCTGTTCCACCACTTGAGCTCTGTTGTTATTCCTTCCCACAGCATTAAACCCTTGACCACCGCCCATCTGACGACCATAATCACGATTCTGAACTTCAACACGTCCATTGTTCACAACAGCTTGAGTCCGTGTGTTAGATGAGGAACGAATACGATTGTTGGATTTGTTGGTGTAACGGCCAAAAGCATTAGCAATCATCACAAATCCTTGTTGCAATGCTTCGAACGGATCGATTTCCTCAGTAGCTTCACTGACATATGCTTGAGCATTGTTGCTGTATGGAACCAATTGATTTTGTTGAGGTTGAGGTTGTTGCTGTGAAGGTGTGTTGGAAGCAGTTGGTTGAGTTGCTGGTTGAGAGGGATAATTCTGTTGAGCATATAAGGCAAGTTGTTGATTGTCCGGTTGTGGCTGTTTAGCAATTTGAGCACGAAGAATCCTTTCTCGATCAACTTCCTTTTCATGAGGCTTCAAGTAATCGTACAACAATCCATAGGTTGAATGATGCATGTTCTTCGCTTGACGGAGAAAAATGACATACTTCTCCCATTCTGGACCAAGACTACTCAGGAACTTAGTATTCACTGCAATTCTTGGCATGATGATATTGTGTTTATCCAAATCATTGATGATATCTGAAAATCGATGATGATAGGACTCTAGTGTCTCTCCAGGTTCAATCATGAAGTGTTCATAAGTCAAGTAAATTTTTGATTCCAAATCCTCCTGATTGAGTACAGATCCTTCCAAAAGAAGACGAATATGATCCCACATTTTTTGTGCAGTCTTTTGAGCATCAACACTACGAAGAATTGGGTTTGGTAATCCTAAGAGGATGTATTCCATTGCAAGTTCATCAGCTTCATAGTGTAGAAGTTCTGTAGGGTTTAAATCTGCAACAGTAGCAATGTTGGTTTGTTCATCTCTTGGTGGAACAGCAGTTGGATCTCCGGGTACAGTGACAGTAGGCATCTCAAATGGACCTTCCAAGATAACCTTCTTTAAGAACTTTCCATGTGGCTTCTTCAGATCACAGAACCTAAAGAACCTTATCACCCATTGATCGTAGTTTCCTGGAGTGAGCATTGGAGGTCTATCAAGTGATCCAGCTTCATGAATTGATTGTTGGCTGCTTAAAGCTTCACACATCTTAGCAAACCAAGTGGGTTCCTTCATAGTGGTCCGTGATGGATGTTGATTGAAATCGGTTGTGTATGGTTGAACTTGAATGCTTGGTTGTGGTTGAACCATTTGTGGTTGTGGAATTGCACCAAGTTGTGGAGTATGTTGCTGATTAAATTGTTGTTGATAAATAGCTTGTTGTTGATTCCATTGTTGATGTTGTGGAGTTAATTGTTGTTGTTGTTGATGATTATAAGTGTGAGGGAAATAGTTAGAGTATGGTGGTTGAGACATGATGATAAACTTGTGTGGTAAAGATGGATCTTTGTAGTCGAATGAACCTTTGTTGATGAAGTATCCTTAGGCGTAGGAAAGACAAGAACCAAGTAGCACTTATGCGTAAAAACACCAAAAGTTACGCGTAACAAAGAATAGTTACGCGTAGGATTTAGCTTACGCGTAAGCAGAAGAAAAGACTAAAGTTATGCGTAAACAGTAAGTTAGGTGTAGAAAGTTAGGCGTAGGATTACCTTATGCGTAGGACTAGGTCTACGCGTAAGATGAATCTTAAGCGTAAGATTTTCTACGCGTAAGCTTTATGCTTAAGCGTAAGATTAGGGTTTTATCCCAAGTGATCTTTTACACTTCACAGTGTAAAAGATATCCAAAGTCGACGTATTTTCAGACTTATCCAAGTAAGAAAACACGGAATAAACCAGAAAATTGAAGATCAAACCAAGGAAAGTCTTACGCGTAATTTTAGGGTTTTGTTACGCGTAAGATTACTCGTAACTTTGATTCTATCCAAATGTGTTTCTAAACCAGTTTTTGTGTTGAAATAGCTTCAATAACACCGAAATAACACAAAAGTGTGAAACTTGATGATCCAAAGCACTTAAAACAGTTACGCGTAGGATAACACTTGCGTACAAAAACAAGCTTAAAAACAAGGAAAAACACGTAAAGTTCCAAACTTTTTGCCAAAAACCAATAGTTTAACACCTAATAACGTTGAAAGTACAAGAATCTTGGATTCAAAAGTGTAAAAAATTAGTTTTTAAGCGAACCAAAGATTGTGTTATCTTTACGCGTAAGACCCAAACCAAAACTTCAAAAACAAACGAGTACACCCAACTATTTGGCGATTGATACCACTGTTAGGTCACTAGTTTTACAACACAAGCTTATAGAGAAAGAGATGAAGGCGGATGAACAAGCTAAACACACACACACACACGTATAAGTAAAACCGGTTAGGCGAAGAGAGTGAGTGAAAGAATAACTTGAACAACTGATAACGCTACACGCGTCGTTCGGGGTCAAGGAAACTTCCTTTTCTTCGAGCAAGTTTTATAACACCCTAGGCAGTGAACCTAATCGTTGTAGTGTAGTAATTAGGGTAAGCCACGGGTATTGATATCGTTCTCTAGGGGAATAGGAATGCTAGTGAGAAGTTACTACGCTAAGGTTGAGGTTGAGGAAGATTATTTTTTATCTTTTTATGTTTTTTTAGAAATTGGAAAGGTACGAATCTCGGGTATTGGATTTGGGGGGTTGGTATTGCTACCGATTACTCTACTATTATCTAATTATCTAAGCTAAGGTTGTGATAGTCTATGTCTAATTGATGTGTACTCGTATGATAGTTTAAAGATGTGTTTACTTAGGTTTTACTACTCCTTAATTATCTCCTATTGATGGTTGATTTGTCACGTCCTTATTCCTAGTTGCGTTGTGATTCTAAGGCTATAGGGCGTGCTTGTTTCCCTAACTCTTTGAAATTACCAAAGGGTCTTGTTTACAAATCCTCTAGTGATTTATAGACGCCTACTCTACGGTTGTCCTTGAATACTTTATCCTACAATTACCTAGATAATTATATTCTAAAGTTCACAAAGAAAAGTCAAGCATTAAGTACACAACGAATAATCTAGCGCACTCTAGATCATTAGTCAACTAAGATAAGTATCAACCAATCAATATTCAATAATTAAGTTTCATATTCCCTAAGCAAACACACAAATAAATTAGCCGGACATGGAGAACATGCAAGCATACACACAAATAATCAAAGACATAATTAAATTAATGAAGTAAATACTTATCTTGATGTATAATAGGGTTTAGAACCCTAAAATACTGCACAAGAAAGCCTTGGTTCGGTTTTAGGTTTTTACTCCAAAAGACTACACACAAAAACTGAAAAATTCGGATTCTATATATAAGATTACATCTGCGACGGCGTCACCTTATGTTTCGTGACGCCGTCGTGTCGCCGTCATTAGGGTTTCGTCTTGGCCACGTAAACCTTGCGACGGCGTCACCTTATGACTGTGACGCCGTCCCCTTCAGTTCTGACGCCGTCTTTGCTGCATCTAGGCCGTCTGAGTAGCGACGGCCTATTCCTTTAGAACCTGACGTCGTCCCTTGAAAACATGCAATTTCGCCTCTGAGCCGTCGAAAAATGCCTTACCGACGGCGTCGCAGATATGCAGTGACGCCGTCGCCTTATGTTTCAGCAGCTTTGAGTGTCTCGATTCTGACTTTGGCCATTTTCTTCGTATATTCGCGCCTTTTCGTCCAAATAAGCATCATTCCAGCATTTTGCCTTCAAGAGACCTAAAAAGTGAAAAGGAACGATATTAAGCAATAACGGATACAAAAGTGATCGAATAAGGGCTTAAATGACCCCTCAAAAAGGTACCTTTTAAAACCTTATCAAATATCCCTACACTTGGTATTTGCTTGTCCTCAAGCAAATGTGTTTTTAGCCAATTAATTTATAAGTTAGGGGTCATGAAGCATCCATTCAAAACGGTCCACAACACATATAAGCCCCTCAAAAGTCATAACAAGCACGGAAATTACATACTAGCACCTCACATGGGGTGTTTGGATACTCACATCTCTCTCGGGTGTATATATGAAATATAACAAATCGGAAATGGAAGATAAACACTCATTAACCGGTCCTAGTACATAGATTACCATAGGCTTGAGAATAGATCAAACCTCCGTCGCTTTGGCGTAAGCACCTAGGAAAGACTATCAAAGAGGTCTTTTAAAGGGTTGTAACGTTAGGCTTACGGTAGGGAAATGAAGGGTTTGGTGGGATAGGCTATTTAGTGGTGGATAGTCAAAAATCTCTATGTTGCAAGTATACGAAGAATGGCGTTGCTAAGCCAAGACTCGACACTCTAAAACTCTAGGCAACGAAAATAAACAAACATAATTTAAATGATAGATGTAGGATGGTAGCCCGTATGGTTTTTTTTTTTTTTTTTTTTTTTTTTTTTTTTTTTTTCACTCTTTTTTTTTTTTTTTTTTTTTTTGCATACACTTTTACTCTACCATCCTCTACGGTACATCAAAATGATAGGGATTTATAGACACATCCCTACACTTGAGTTTTTATTACTCTAACACTAATTTGACCCGAATTGAAAAGATCAAAACACTTGGAGTACATTATTATGCAAACAAAGGGAATTTGAGTTTAACGTTCTCTTCCCTATATTTCATAAACTTTAACTTTTCCCATGAATCCCAATCATCCCAAAACTGTATACAAAGGATATGACTCGACTTAGCAACTCATGCAAGCAACCAGATAATTGAACTAAGGGTTTAAGGTGATAACATAAATTTGCACTAAAAGTGAGTGCAATAAAGGGTAGGCTAAGGCGATTTGGGTGTATATTTGGGGGTGGGGTGTAAACAATGCTCTTCATTGATATTCCGGAAAAACCGAAACATCACGAGAACCGCAAAAAGGATAGGCTCTGAGGGGTTAACTAGGGGTATCGTGTACTAAAGATGAGTACAACGCAAAGGGTGTGGGGGAATTACTCAACCGATATGGAAGAAGTAATTATATTACAGGTATTAAACAAGGGTTATCCTAATGCCTCTTATCATTTAGTTATTCCTAACTACACAAGTGTAGTCTCACTAGCGATCTCGGAATGCATCACAAAACAAGTTCTAGAATCTAATATACTACCGGTTCACACTCTAAGCATTAAAGATGAATGCTTTAATTCCTACTAATCTAAGGGCGATCCTCACATTTTGGGTGGAATTTAGGTGGTAAAGGGTTTTTGTGCTAGTCATGCAACTTCCTATCCATGAGACGCTTTTGTTAAGACTAATGGCCCACTCCTATACGTCATGAAAAAATTTTAAATTTGGCTAAAATTACCCTAACCTACATTTTCTCATGGTTTATTACACAAATACACTTGGACAAAGCAAACAGTCAAGGATAAGCATAGTTTCAAAGTTCCCGTTTATTTTCCCTCCCTACACTTAAACTGAACATTGTCCCCAATGTTCCCCGAAAGTATCAAAGTTATGATAATAGAAGGTAATTAAAAACGAAAGAAACTAATACTCCCCTGATTAGCTCGGTAGGATCCGTAAAAAGTGGTGGTTAAATCTTTTCCAAGAAGAGTTTTTGCGTGAAAGGCTCCTTCCAAACTTGTGTAACTTCTTCTTGACAAACTAAACCTGCACACTAAAAGAAAACAAACGAAACCTTCGCGTAAAATCGGCGGTAATAATATACATAAGACTCGATTTAAACTAGGATATAATGCTTGTGGAATGGATGTTTACAGAATTTGTTTTGAAAGTTAAGATCTGGAAAATTCCAAAATTTTACAAGTAGCTCAGAAAACGAGAAAAAGTAAGCTGATGTTTTTATTCCTTCCTGACGCCGTCAGGTTGCAATCCTGACGCCGTCAGGTTATCCTGACAAAAACTGGTCTGCGATTTTCTGGAAAAAATTCTGGAAAATTTACATCTTTAGAATCTGGAAAAATTTCTGCAAACACATCCATTATGACTCGATACAAGCATTTGACTCGAACAAACAAACATATATATCTTTTAATTAATTGTTATTCTCATGTTCACGTTTCTTATGAAAACGTGTGTAATCCTCCCTACACTTATCTTTTATGTAAAATACCTTTATATGTAATTAAGACGAGGTTAAAAACAAAATAAAGCATTTTTACAAATTTAAACATGAGGACAAACAATTAATAAAAGATATATGACACTAACAAGCAAACAATTAAGCATGGGTTGCCTCCCACGAAGCGCTTTTCTTTATTTAAGAGTCTTGTAGCTAGACTCGTAGTCCTACCCCTACGTTTTTGCATCACCGCCCTCTTGACGGCCTCTATCGGGGGGTTCCATGTTATAGAAGTGTCCCATGATACTCCTTTCTAAGAGTTCACCCTCTCCCCACTTGGTCCTATATTTCGGTCCTAAATTCAAACAATCTTTATAGAACCCGAAAAGCTTAGCCATAACATAATCTACTCCCTTTTCCCTATCCTCATCATTCCTGTAATAGACAGACAGTTTAAGTTCCTTTTCATCATTGGTGAGTGATGAAAACTTCTCAATCTTAAACGGCATTTGGTAAGCTACGTCGTCGGTCTCATCCTTGAATCGCACTACTCCTAACGATGGGTCATAGGTCATCCCGGTGCTTTCTACGAAAGGTTTTCCTAGAATAACGTGGGACAAGCTAGGGTCTATGGCCGTGCTAATATCTTCCACAATTATGAAGTCCGTAGGGAATGTGAAACTACCTACATAGACGGGCAATCCCTTAACTCTACCAAGAAAATTACACTTATCACTAGGATTATCGAGGTCTGGCCTAGTTGGGATAGGCTTCTTCATTATCCAATTGTAATAGGTGCTAGTCATTATGCTAATTGGGGATTTACGATCAATGTAAGCCTTTGCCACAAAAAGGTGTCCTATGCAACATGGTATGTTAAGATTCCAAGGGTTCCCAAACTTGATTCTAGGGCTTTTTCTAACATACATGTGACGGAGGTCACACACTAAATGAGGGTGGCGGGATAATTCCTCTTCCGTAGGAAATTTGTTGAAATAGTCATTGTCTACTTCATCTTCTTCCTCGGGTGTTTCATCATCAACAAATGTTTGGTCTTCTTCGTCATCGGTTTCATCCGGTTCCACTAAGGCGATGGCATTGACGAATTGGACGTGCTTAATAAGCTTGCTTGGATCCTTAATTTCTACACCTGGAGGCTCGGGAGTCGAGATAGCACTAACCTTCCTATCACTATTTATGGCTTTCAACAGGTTGTCTATCTTCCTATCCATCTCGGCTTGTTGATGGTTAAAGCGGTCCGAGAGCTTAGCCATTTGGGTTTCTTGGGACGCAACTATGTTTTGCAACATCCCTTCGATACTCTGTTGGTTAGGACCGTTAGGTGGGGGCCACGAAAAATCATTGGAGGTGAATTTGGTTTGTCCCCAGTAAAAGTCGGGCTTGTTTTTCCATGCCTCCCGGGTTTCATTGAAATTCCTAGGTCCGGGTGTTGTAGGGAATCTTCCTCCCGTTCCATTATTACGCGAGGATGCGTATTCAACGGAAGCATGTTCGGGGGATAGGGTGCTAGTGCGCGTGTTATGAGGATCACAAAACGGCTCGCACGAAGAGGAAACTTTGTTTATATGGCGCGAGGACTTAGGATTCTCGTAGGAACTCATGAGGAATTTGACTTGATCTTCAAGTTCGATCATCCTACGGTCGGGAGGAGGCAAGGAGATTGCCTTGACGGTTTTGGGAAGTTCACGGGGGTCATCCCAACTTTCGTTGTCATAGAGGGCAAGGTCCTCTATTATTTCCCATGATTCTTCCGCGGTGAGATCACTAAGTTTTCCACCGGCCGCTTGGTCAATGGATCGCTTAGTGGGAAAGTTGACATGATCATAAAAGATTTGGACTTGGAGCCAAAGATCAATGCCGTGATGAGGGACTTTATGAAGTAATTCCTTGAATCGGGTCCATGCTTCGTAGAGAGATTCACCTTGACGTTGTTGGAACATCAAGATGTCATTCCTAAGCTTAGTGGTTCTCCCCGGTGGGAAAAATTGAGCAAGGAAGCGAGAAGTAAGATCATCCCAACTTGAGATGGAGCCGGCGGGAAGTCGCTCAAGCCAATTACTAGCTTGGTCCCGTAGAGAGAATTGGAAGAGACGCAAGCGCGTGGTCTCCCGAGTAGTAGCATCAAGGTCGATGGAATCGACAATTTTGAGGAAATCCCTCAGATGCTGATTTGGATCTTCGGAACGAAGTCCATGGAATGCACATCCGTTTTGCACCAACCGGATGGTGTCGGATCGCAGGGCCGTAGTTTGGGCTTGGTCGGGAAGCTCAATGGTGTTCCTATAACCTAGGTGGTTTGGTCTCGAGTACTCACCAAGAGTACGGGCTCTTGGCGGGTCGTTTGGTGGTGGGTTGATGAGTGGTGGTTGGTTGTCACCTTCCATGGTGAAAAGTGATGGGTGTTACGAACAAAGGTCACGAAGAAGGGGGATAGACTAAGAGAAAGCTAAAAAATGAGAAAAAAGTTTACTTGATAGGAATCAAGCAAAGAAACCTAAACGAGGTGGACTACTAACTAGCTATTCTATTCCCCGGCAGCGGCGCCAAAAACTTGATAACGCTACACGCGTCGTTCGGGGTCAAGGAAACTTCCTTTTCTTCGAGCAAGTTTTATAACACCCTAGGCAGTGAACCTAATCGTTGTAGTGTAGTTATTAGGGTAAGCCACGGGTATTGATATCGTTCTCTAGGGGAATAGGAATGCTAGTGAGAAGTTACTACGCTAAGGTTGAGGTTGAGGAAGATTATTTTTTATCTTTTTATGTTTTTTTAGAAATTGGAAAGGTACGAATCTCGGGTATTGGATTTGGGGGGTTGGTATTGCTACCGATTACTCTACTATTATCTAATTATCTAAGCTAAGGTTGTGATAGTCTATGTCTAATTGATGTGTACTCGTATGATAGTTTAAAGATGTGTTTACTTAGGTTTTACTACTCCTTAATTATCTCCTATTGATGGTTGATTTGTCACGTCCTTATTCCTAGTTGCGTTGTGATTCTAAGGCTATAGGGCGTGCTTGTTTCCCTAACTCTTTGAAATTACCAAAGGGTCTTGTTTACAAATCCTCTAGTGATTTATAGACGCCTACTCTACGGTTGTCCTTGAATACTTTATCCTACAATTACCTAGATAATTATATTCTAAAGTTCACAAAGAAAAGTCAAGCATTAAGTACACAACGAATAATCTAGCGCACTCTAGATCATTAGTCAACTAAGATAAGTATCAACCAATCAATATTCAATAATTAAGTTTCATATTCCCTAAGCAAACACACAAATAAATTAGCCGGACATGGAGAACATGCAAGCATACACACAAATAATCAAAGACATAATTAAATTAATGAAGTAAATACTTATCTTGATGTATAATAGGGTTTAGAACCCTAAAATACTGCACAAGAAAGCCTTGGTTCGGTTTTAGGTTTTTACTCCAAAAGACTACACACAAAAACTGAAAAATTCGGATTCTATATATAAGATTACATCTGCGACGGCGTCACCTTATGTTTCGTGACGCCGTCGTGTTGCCGTCATTAGGGTTTCGTCTTGGCCACGTAAACCTTGCGACGGCGTCACCTTATGACTGTGACGCCGTCCCCTTCAGCTCTGACGCCGTCTTGGCTGCATCTAGGCCGTCTGAGTAGCGACGGCCTATTCCTTTAGAACCTGACGTCGTCCCTTGAAAACATGCAATTTCGCCTCTGAGCCGTCGAAAAATGCCTTACCGACGGCGTCGCAGATATGCAGTGACGCCGTCGCCTTATGTTTCAGCAGCTTTGAGTGTCTCGATTCTGACTTTGGCCATTTTCTTCGTATATTCGCGCCTTTTCGTCCAAATAAGCATCATTCCAGCATTTTGCCTTCAAGAGACCTAAAAAGTGAAAAGGAACGATATTAAGCAATAACGGATACAAAAGTGATCGAATAAGGGCTTAAATGACCCCTCAAAAAGGTACCTTTTAAAACCTTATCAACAACCAACCCTCAAATGAGGGTTTACAAGAGTTTATATAGGCAAGGAGCTAGGGCAACACTCCCTCTCCTTCCCTATTCCTTATTGGGCTTGGGCCTCAGCTTATGGGCCTTCTACATAAGCTGGACCTTAAACAAACATAAAGGCCATAATAAAGCTACCTATTACATATGAAATATAAATACTTGAAATACTGTTTAGGAGTGATTCCAACAATGACTTTCTGACCCTTTGACTTTGTTCGCTTATGATATTTCATTGCCATTGAATCTTTGTTTTGCTATTGGCCCTCTGTTATTGAACCTTTGATATCGATCCCTTTGCTATTGACCATTGCTATTGAACCATTGCTATTGAATCTTTGCTTTGCTATTGACCCTTCTGTTATTGAACCACTGTTACTGAACTTTCGTTATTGAACCCTTTGCTACTGAACAGTTGCTATTGACCTGTGCTATTGAATCTGTGCTATTGAACCTTTGATATTGAAATATTGATATTGGACCATGATATTGAACTATTGTGATGAACCTCTGAATTGTGAACTATTGACATTGCACCTTTGCTTATAAAGACATATACATTGCTACACTTTGAACTTTGGTCTGACCTGTCAGTTTGATACCCGAGCCATTAACTAGGCATGGGGGTTCCATGTCCGTGTCATTGATGCACCAATGGCATGACTCTAGTGTGGTTGAGTGATGTTCCACACCGTCCCTATATTGTATTGATTATGCGCGCTTCATTATTATTGTTATGGCCACTATTGTTCTGCAGGGGCGTATGGATGCATCCTAGATTTGTATTGTATTGGATTGATATTGATATTGATATTGTATTGGTGATGCGGTGCGTGTGTGCAATACACCCCCTCACATTTTGGGAGCTAGCTACTCCATTGGTTACTGAGGTCTCCCCTCCTATTGGTTTGGTATTCTGAGGTCACCCCTCCGAATACAATGGCTACTATTGGATATTGGGCTGCTAATGCCACTATTGATTGTATTGTATTGTATTGTTGGCTCGGGATAGATTTCTGACAACCCTTACACTTTTGATATACCTATATTGTACCTTCTGGATTCCCCACTGCACCATATTCTGAATTGACTGTCCTTTACCCAATACCCTTATATGACTCACTCTACTACCAAGATATATATGTTCCATTGCTTTGATCTGTCACACTCTCATTCCGTTACTTCAGACTATCGTTCCATTCACGTACCGGGTTATTATATGTTTATTGGATTTGTTTATGCTATTTATGTTTTATGTGACTACTGATTATCCTGCTATGATGTGATTAACATGCGGTCATCTAAGTTACCTGTTTTCGTCTGATGATATGTGATCTCACTGTTATGTGGACCATGCTAACGTATAATCGATAGTTTTGTATATTTATTATGTGTACTACATTAAGTTAATCTCGTGGACTGTGACTATTAGTTGTGTCCTTATCGACTTATTGTTGACCTGCCATGTTTACATTTCTGTCTATGCCACGGTTTGATTGAGTAAATGGTCCAACTTGTGACTTCTGGCTTGTTAATTTATTTAGTTGCTCTGCTATATCTTTAATTCATTTAATTATAATGTTCATACTGAATTTCCTACTTGTTACGTGTGACTGCCATGCTTTGACTATTGTTAGTACTTCTGATGTTATGATACTTGTTATGTTTTTGACTGTGGGTTACTTGACTTTTGTGATTGCCGTGCTTACTTTCTAATTACTTGCTTCCACTAACTTTTAGATTTCTGTTTGGCTTATATGTTGTCCGTTTTCATGCTTTCTTGTATGCCTGTTGTATGTGCTTATTTAAATGTTATCAATGCTTTGCTTTGTTTCGTTCTCCTTTTTATCCGTTCGTTTTGGATATCTGTATAATCGTGTTCTGCAGGATCCTTATTGACCCATTGTTCTCATTTCGCTGCGACTTTGTTATCCGTTTCCTTTGTTTCATTTGGCATTTCGTTTCTGCTTTTATTTAGCTTTCGTTTTGTTATATCTGTTCACTGGGCTTTTTAAGCTCAGCCGCATTTCTTTTCCTGCGGCAGGTTTTAGGTTTGAAGATGGGCTTTGAGGGGCTGAGAGTTGGATTATCTGAGTGAACCGACCCTAGTTACCTTATTATCTTGGACTTATTTTGATGGGCTATTGTTTTGGAGATTTCATTTTAATTAAGCCATTTTGGTTTTGAAATCTTCCTTGTAAGTCATTGTTTTAAATGATGTGATATGTTATTTTAAAGACTTCCGCTTGTAAAATTTTAATTGTACGTTCTGATATGACACCAGAATGTGATACTTCTACCCTTGTCGGGTTGGGGTGTTACAATGATCATATGATGATTTAGAAAGGATATTGGGTATGTTTAAAGGGTTATATAAACCCTTGATTATGATGTTAGGTTATGCTTTAATAGTTTGATTATGATGATGAAGGATGATGATGATGGTGATGAAGGTAGAATCATGATGTCCATACTAGACTTAGCTTGGAGCTAAGGTAAGTAAACCGGCTATAATGTAAAGTTATAATGATTTCTATTTGTTATGCGTTATGTGGCTTATGTGCTAGATTGATGATTAGCTTGGTTAGTTGTGCTTGTGTAATTATGAGTAAGATGCTAGTTATGTGTTAGACGAGAAAGGATTAGAGGAAAGAATGGTTAGGGCTTTAAGTAGCCGAGGTATCTGGTTATGCTTTATAATTGTGATAGCGTGTTATGCGTGAATGAATTATAATGATATGTGTTAGGTCACTAGTTTTACAAACACAAGTTATAAGAGAAGAGATGAAGGCGATTGAACAAGTAAATCACACACACACACACGTATAGTAAGACCGGTTATGCAAAGAGTATGAATGAGAGAAAAACTTGAACAACCAACCCTCAAATGAGGGTTTACAAGAGTATTTATAGGAGGGAAGCTAGGGCAACACTCCTAGTTCCCATCCTTTCTTATATGGGCTTGGGCCTAAGCTTATGGGCCTTCTACATAAGCTAGACCTTAAACAAACATAAAGGCCATAATAAAGCTACCTATTACATATGAAATATAAATACTTGAAATACTATTTAGGAGTGATTCCAACAATCTCCCCCTCAAGTATATATGAATGTAAACGGTGAAGGCGTTGATGTAATAGTAGCTCTGACGTCTTCTGACATTCTTCTTTCTTGTGAGAGGAATTGCCTTGATTCGAACAATCTCCCCAGTTATGCTTCGACGTCATCTTTAACTTTGTTCTATGATCATTGTTCTTTGTGGTGAAAGTGATAGTATGTTGTTGTCTGCATCAGTCTGCCTCAGGTCTGCTTCGCTGCTCCAGTGTCTCCACGTCATTCTTCAACATGCTCACACGCTCTTTGACGTTGGAATTCAATACTGATGAAGTTCTTTAAGCTTTTAACTTTGTAGATTCTTTGGTTTGACGAAGAATCATTCTGACGGTTGTGTTGCTGTTGAATAGAACTTCCATTAGTAATGATGTTGGCGTGAGCATGAGAAGAATCAGCACGATCATTCCGCTCCGGAGCTTCCATAAGAAGAAAACATTTCAAACGGTTAGTAATAAGCGGTTTCCGGCACTTACAAGTTTGAACTTCGAGAGTGTTAACAGCATAGTGTGAAAACACAACTCTAATTCTTACAAAGGCCGTTCCTGAATTGGAGTCCCACAAGTGAGATAACGCGATGTACCGAAGTACATCTACAGTTCAGATGAGTCGCTGAGGTACACCGAAGCATCACCTCACGACTGTAGACCGTTTGAGACACACTCCGCGTAATCCACGGGGAGTTACCGAAGTGACCTGCTGTCAGGGCTGTTAGATGTTGACCCTGGCAGGAGTTTCCATTTAATCACTGAGAATCACAGATGTGAACCTCTCATAAATGTTCTCGACAGATTGCTAAGATCTGTGAAGGACTCGATAAGAACCACTGACAATCTTATTTGTTGATCATCAAGTGATTAAATGACAAGTGTTCCTAAGAGATCTTTTGATGAATCTCGTGGCTCTAGACTCAATAGTGCGTTTTGGGTTTCCTGAGCGGAGACTAGGGAGAGGGTCTCCTTCTTCAATACCAGCGATCTCTAAGAGAAAGCCAATAGTTTGCGTAGGGTTCCCTGTGAGAATGAAACAAGCTTCTGTTGAGAGAAACTTGAGTGGCTAAGAAGGTTTAGTGCATGTGTCACTGGGTCCATGACGACTTTTAATCTTCAATACCGGTGTCACTAAGTAACAACCAGTAGCATATGAATTGAACCCGGTGTCTGCCCTAAGTTGAATAATCTGGAGGGCTATTTCTTTTCACCCTTTACTTTACATTTCTTTTTGATTCTTCAACTCCTTCTTTCTCCGATTCTCATTTTCTCCTTTTCATAATCATTCCTAAGGACTTCTAACACTAACTAATGGTAGTGTCCTTGGGTAGATCCCTCCGGCTCTGGCGGATCATAGGACGGTTATTCCTAACCTTAGTCACCTTATAACTCCATGACTAACCTATGTTTGCCATTAAAACCACTGTATGTTAAAATATTTCTCAAAGGGTTTGTTAATGAAAAACATGTTTGAACCACAGTGAGAGATGAAGTTTTGCATAAATACTCCCCCTCCACATGTGCTTAATAGTTTTAATGGTTAAATGCATAGTGAGGAAAGAGCGCGCACTTTTTGAATTGATCCACTGAAGATAGACAATCCCCCGCGAGACACGGTTACGTTGCATAGTTAAAGAGTTGCATTGTCAGCTTTTAGGTGACAACTAGCTCTAATAACTACCTTGAAGGTGTAGACAAACCTCGAAAGGTTGTCATACCCGTCAGAGTTCATGTCTATCAAAAGTTTCTCGAATGGTACTTTCTACTTGGACAAGTCCTTTGCGAGACACGTTTACATTACTAGCGAACTAGCTTGAAATTATTACCCGTCCAGGACAAGTCTTTTCGAGTTACTAACAGTTTAGTACCGTCAATTCGTTGGTTAAGTCTGAGGTGCACAGATTCATTTGCATTTTTGCACAACATATTTCTTATCACACAATTTTCTCCCCCTCAAAAATGGCATATAAAAAATGTTATTTTTGAACGGTTGAGAATAAATATGACCATTTTGAGTGTTGCGGGAAGAGTGACCACTGTGAACAATTTGTGAACCAAGTTTGAATTCAAATACTCCCCCTCAACTAGTGATATAAACGGTTGAGGTTTTGAAAAATCATATGGGGAAGTACTTGTCTTTTTGAGCAAAACCTTGAAAAGAGAAAGGTTTGATAGGTTTTACTCAAAAATAAGAAGCTTTCGCTCCTTTTATAAGGATTGTGGCACTGAGGCGTACCACAGGGTCCTTTCTTGACCATTACGGGTTGTACACTATTATGTGTGCACAAGCCATAAGACATATATAATCAATCATCCAAAGTTATATGAAAGAACCAATTCAAGGAGTACCAGGGAGTCCAGTGATTTTTCCAGGAGTGCAAACAGGGCGTTGAAAGCCGGTAATGTTCATCTTGGGTCGACCACCAACAAAGCTCTCCAATCGTCTGAACTGATCCCTTCTGAACAACCTTTCATCAATCATTCTGATGATCCTTCTCACATCCCTTCTATCCTTAGAGTTCCATCGCTTTGGGTTCCCAATCTTTTCATGTATATCCTTCAACCGATAAGCCAATCCATCCCTGACCAGCTTCAAAGTGTGATCCCCAAATTTGTGAAGATCGTCACACGCCATTAAGCAGTTTCGTTGAAGTTCACTGCGGTAAACGACTCCGAAAGGTTTGCTGATGAGCGTAAGTTGTGGAAGCTGGTTGATGTCGGGAAGATCAAGCTGTGGTGGAGTGAAGTTTACACGTTTCTGATAAGATTCAACGGCAAGCTGAAGATCTTCAACACGTTCTTTGATAACTATGCGTCTGATGAAGATGAGCAGTGACTTGATGAATTCACGTTGTACTTCAGTTGGAAATTGTCTCATGCGACCTTGAACTTTGGCAAGGTACATGTCTTCAATATCGTTGATGTTCAAATTCTCAAAGTCAGCTTCAGAGAATGCATAGTCCCTTTCGTCTTGTCTTTTGACCACAATCTTCTTGAGAAAAGTGTAGTCCCATTTAGACGATAGACCAACATGTTGGATGGCCACGATACTTTTAGTACTGAACACTGCATGTTGAGACTTCTGGACCAAGCAGCTTCTGTAGTAGATTCTTCGGCGTTCCGGCCAATGGTGAATCCCATACATTGCATCTTGGTCATATGCTACCACTTGGTCGGAGAACATGTGGGTAGCACGTTCCTCGATGGCTATACAATCAGAGTATATTGCAGCAGGGAATGGAAGTGTCAGAGATGTAGCGTATTTCCTTGAGCCATCGCCACCGTGTTGAAGAAAATCTAAGTCTTTGTTGAAGAAATGTCTGAAAGGAATCCTAGGCTGATCAGGTTGGCCAATGGTAGGTAGAGGTCGAGACCAGTCGGTGTAATATGGAGGATTGTCCCGTTTGGTGAAGTCGATGTTTGCTTCTGGGTTGAGCCAATCCATGTTGTTAGACATGGCTCGAGCAATGTTGTCAAGGTGATATTCAACCTCGATTGCACTTTCCGAGCTGTTTTTCAAAAGTAGGAATGCATCATTCTTGATGCGCTTCAACTCGGATTTCGTCATCTTCTTCACGCGGAACCTTTCTTGCAAAATCTTTGCATGCTCCAAGGTATTACCGTCTACCAATTCTTGACCTTCTTCAGGGTAGGGAGTGTTGTTAACAAGTGTAGCAAACCATTCAAATTCTTCAGTTTTATCGTCATCTAGCCATGATACGACGTCAGTATGAAGCGTCTTCTTCTTCTTTTTCGAAGGCTTAGATGATGATCCTGGTTTTTGTCCTTGTTTGGGAGAGGTGGGTTGTTGTAGGGGCTCAAGGACCTCTTCATCGTCACCACCCGTATACTCAAAGTAGTCACCTGTTTTTTGAGTCATGGGTGGTAACTCAGAATCGTCCCGAGGTTTATCAGTGGAAGAGCGAGGTGGAGGAGACATCAGTTGAGAAGAAGTCCGCTGTGGAGGAGGTGGCATCGAAGAAGATTCACCAGACTGCTTCTGACGTTTAGGTGCAGAGTCCTTATCCTTATCATCGTCATCTCTTGGCCGTTTGGGTTGATCGGCTGACTCCTTGCATGATGATCTGAGTTGAAAATCAAGTAGACCTTCGAAAAATTTAGCTTCATCCGAAGTAAACGTTCCAGATCGCTTTGACATTTGCATCACTAGTTTAGCGATTAACTCAGGTTCAGAGAGATCAGCTTCTTTGGCCATTGTATGTTTAACCAATGCGACGATGTTAGGGGTGAGTTGTCTGGAAAATACTTCTCTAGTCACACCGGGGACAGTGTCGAGAAGAAACTTGTGGGTATGATCTCTTGCTGTCTTCTCCAGTTCCTTTTGGACTTTAGGAACGATATCCTGAAGGTACTTGTTAGGTAACCTTCGATCATTTCGTTCAGTTCCTCTTTTCGATGACTCTTCATGAACTTCTGAACAAATTCCCTTTCTTTCTCCATCTTGTCTTTCTCATCATTTAAGTACTGAATTTGGTCAGCAAACCAATTCAGTTTTCTGTAAAGTATGTCCTTCTTTCTGACTTGTTGGACAGCTTTCACAATTCTTTTATGAGTCTGAGAAATCCAAGATTTAGGTGGTTTCTTCACTGATTTGGATGATGATCTGGTTGACTTCTTAGATGGTGGTTGTGATGAATGAGATGAAGAGTCTGATGATGAGGATACATGAGGAGACTTCAGGTCCTTAGGAGTTTCTGAGGTTTTCTCCTTTGAGTGTGTTGGACTGTCTAGAAGAAACTTCGTATAATCATCATCGTCATCTCTAGACTTTTCTTTCTCAGACTTCTTGGTGTCTGGTTTCTCAAAATCATATACGATAGTATCCTCCACAGACTGTTGTTATTGCAGAAGAGTGGTGGCACCAGATTCCTTACCGGGTCGATTAACCGTATCAGGATCTGGTGAGGAGTGGGCAGCACCACTTGATCCTCCGGGGCCACCCATTTGATCTTTAGCAAATTCTTCAGCCTTTTGAAGGTGTCTGACGTTGTGAAACTTCTTCCTGTATGATTTATCCAATTGCTCTTCTTCTTCTTCTTCAGAGCTCTCATCATAGGGTACAATTGCTGGAGTCTTCCCTTTTTCTTGGACAGCTGGAGGACTTGGAGGTTTTGCTACTGAGGCAGGTGTTTCGGTTGCAGTTGCAGAGTAATGAAACTCTTCATCTGTATCAGTATCTTCAGAGTCCTCGTCCCTGAGCTGTCTTTGCGGTTCAGGTGAAAGGATCGGAGTGGCTTCCTGAGAAGGAACTTTTTTCTTAGGGGTAGGTTTCCTCTTTGGAATAGGTTTCTTCTTTGGAACATTCCTCTGACTATCTGAACTTGTGACACTTCCAGCACTTCCTTTTCTGGTTCTCCTTACAGGTGTTCCAGAAGATTTTTCGTCGAGATGACCAACTTTGCCTTGTCTAACTGCTTCCAGATACCTTTGGTACGTTTCGAGCTTTCTGACATCTTCAGTTAGAATGAAATCTGGCAACACAGCACCTTGTTTCTTTGTAGACGATTCCTTGATTCTGACAGATAGAATAGGTTCCGTCAACATATCGTGATTGTCGGGGTCATTGAGCCTCTTGGGAATATCAGGATGAAGTCCAAGTGCTCTCTGGATCAACAGTTTAGTATATCTGATGTAGGGAATCTTTGAGCCAAGTTTGTTGAGAAATGACATCATGTCATCCCAGATCAGAGCTTCGATAGCGATGTGTTTCATGTTGACCAATGCCCAAAATATTTGCAGTTCCATGAGCTTAGGATGCTCATAGCCACTGTCACGACCAGAAACAGACTTGGTGATGATCATGTAGAGAGTTCTCCAGGGTTGAGGAATACTCTTAAGCTCTACGTGAGAATGCTTGGTGATTACTCCTGTAGCCTCGTCATAACCGATATCGGTTAAGAATTGGAGAGTGAGCTCTTCAACAGGTGTGGCATATAGTTTGGTTGGATCGACATCAGGAATTAGGAGAACAGCCCTTAAGTCTGCAGGTGTAATGGTGACTTGTTTGTGATTCAGGGTCACCGTCACAGCAGTTTGTCCTTTGACCCTTTCCATAGTGTTCTAGAACTGTTGGATGTAGATCTCAGGAACAGTTGCAGAGTGAGTAAGCATGTTCTGATACGGATGAGTCCTCAGAATATCAATAGCAATTAAACACGAAGATTCAGAGCAAGTGAGGGTGTCAAAGTCAACACGGAGATTATTCTTTCCTATCTTCATTGGATAGCCATGAGGATAGATGTCAGCAATGGAGAGAACTTCAGGTGCATCCACATTCATTTGTTCAGCCATGTCGTTTCTGAAATAACATTAGCCAAAAGAACCAACATATCGAAAGACATAATGTTAGTCAACAGAAGGTCTTATTATCTAGTTATTGAATGTACAGTGATAATGATTGTTACGAGTCCTAAGTCACTTGTATGTTTAATAGTTCAATGATGTCGTGAAATGTTTCGTGAGTTAGTTAACTTTAAGTTTTAAAGTTTATTTTATCACTTATTGTTCACAACATATCAAACGATTTAAGTTTATTAGTGACAATTTTGGATTCGTGATGATATGATTAGTTTATTTACAAGTTTGTACAAGTAACAATTCATCATGAAGGTCAATCCAGGGTTAAGCGTAGTTTTGGCAAAGTTATGCATAGACAGGAATGATATATGCTTAGGCGTAAACTTACGCGTAGAATCCTAACTTACGCGTAGGAAAAGGAGACCTTATGCGTAGAGCTTATGCGTAGGCATATATTAACCTTACGCGTAAGGCTACTCGTAAGAGTTGACCTTATGCGTAGAGGCACTGTTTACGCATATCCTTCACAGGATACGCGTAGTCCCATATGTAGAACCTTATGCGTAGACGCTACGCGTAAGACTAATCTTACGCATAACAAGCTACGCGTAAGGTGATCCTTATGCGTAGATTAACAACAACCTTGATTCTGAATATTAGGTGTAGCAAGCCTGAAACAAAGCATCATATCATCAATGTTTAACACATAACATTCATTTTATAACAGATCATAACACAATTGGACATTTTAACAGTTACGCGTAGAAAATCTTACGCGTAGTCTAAACCCTAATTCTACGCGTATGAGATCTAGCCATGGAATATGCATAAAACTTATTCAGGTAGTCCTAAGATGTGTTGAGAGTCTATAGGCCAAGTTATAACACTTAGTTTGCTGAGAATCAAAAATACCCAAAAGTTATGAACATTAAACCCTAATTTCAAATTGTTAGTCAATTCGTGTAACTGGGTGGTTAGAAACCTTGGAAATCATTAATTCAACAACACAAGAGCATAACCCAACAATCTTTTTGACCAAAAACAATCACATTTGAAAATACCCAAAACCACGCATAAACCCTAATTTTCAAACTCATTTAATTCGTGAATCTGGGTTCGTTTTGAGGATAGAAAAAGTATCATTGATGTTATTAAAACATTTTGACACTAAGCAAAATTTACAATTGCCAATCTATAATTGGATACCAGCTAGAACACAAGATGCGCATACGCATACTTGTGTATTAGAACAAATACACAAACACCGATTTTGCTATCACAGTTTTACAAAATTATTGTAGTTACTATGAAAAAGATAGGAGTTTTGCTTGGGTCTAAGTGCTTAATTTACTCAAACTTTTAATCCCAAATACGCACCAAAACCCATAAAAGTTTACACTAACAAAAACCAGTTTTTCTAACAACCCAATACGAGAACACAACAACTTAATTACTAAAGGTTCCAAAGATTGGTGGGTCAATGTGCTTAACTGATTGTTAAACTTTAATCCCAAATTACAAGTATTGAAAACCCATAAAAACTAAGAGTCGTTTGATTCACAATATTGAACCGGATATCTGAGAGTTGTGTAGAATCCTGATGGACTTATTCAAAATACGTATAAGGTACCGATCTAGAGTATGCGCATCTTAATCCCAAATCTGATGCGCATTCTAAAAGA
>BPTQ01000003.1:210040903-210224174 GCA_019973895.1 Chrysanthemum seticuspe | reverse complement strand
ATTTTGGATAGTTTGGAAAGTAAAAAATTTCCAAAACGAGTTTTTGTGTTCATGAAGGGGTATACTAAAAAAGTTTTGGAGTTGGCAAATATAGTGATCAACTCCCCCTCATAAACTAACTTTTGAAATAAGTGTTTAACAAGTATCACCAGTAGAAGGGCGTTGTGAGCTTTACCAGTATAAATAAGAGTTTGCAAGTTTTTGTTGTAAAATATACGGTAAAAACTCCCCCTCTTTTAAACACACTATTCTTTATACAACACTTACGTTTACTTAAACACTTGAAGTCTGAATTTGTTGCTTAACTGCCATGATTTGAGAATCATTGAGCTTTTCTGAACAGGACCTGCCCATTATTAAAGTTCGATCAAGCGATCACTACATTTGCACAGAGCGTTTCCTGAACAGACTCATCTTTCATGGTAAGCTCTTTGAAAACTATCTGTACTTGATTAGGTGACAACTAGCTCTAATAACTACCTTGAAGGTGTAGACAAACCTTGGAAGGTTGTCAAACCCGTCAGAGTTCATGTCTATCAAAAGTTTCTCGAATGGTACTTTCTACTCAGACAAGTCCTTTGCGAGACACGTTTACATCACTAGCGAACTAGCTTGAAATTATTACCCGTCCAGGACAAGTCTTTTCGAGTTACTAAGAGTTTAGTACCGTCAATTCGTTGTTTAAGTCTGAAGTTCACAAATTCATTTGCATTCACAACATATTTCTTATCACACAAATTTTCTCCCCCTCAAAAATGGCATATAAAATGTTGTTTTTGAACGTTTGAGAATAAATATGACCATTTCGAGTGTTGCGGGAAGATGACCACTATGAACAATTTGTGAATAAAGTTTTCAATCAAATACTCCCCCTCAACTAGTGATATAAACGGTTGAGGTTTTGAAAAAATCATATGGGGAAGTACTTGTGTTTTTGAGCAAAACCTTTAAAAAATGAAAGGTTTGATAGGTTTTACTCAAAAATAAGAAGCTTTCGCTCCTTTTATAAGGATTGTGGCACTGAGGCGTACCACAGGGTCCTTTCTTGACAATTACGGGTTGTACACTGTTATGTGTGCACAAGCCATTCACATATATAATCATACATCCAAAATTATATGAAGAAAACAATTCACGGGGTACCAGGAAGTGCAGTGATGTTCCCAGGAGTGCGCACAGGGCGTTGAAAGCCGATGATGTTTCTCCTGGTTCGACCACCAACATAGCTCTCCAAACGTCTGAACTGATCCCTTCTGAACAACCGTTCATCAATCATGGTGATGATTCGTCTCACATCCCTCCTGTCATGAGAATTCCAGCGCTTAGGAGACCCAACTTTCAGGCGTATATCCTTCAACCTGTACGCCAATCCATCCCTAACCAGCTTCAATGTATGATCCCCGAATTTCTGAAGTTCACTACACGCCATTAGGCAGTTTCGTTGAAGTTCACTGCGGTAAACAACTCCGAATGGTTTGCTGATGAGCGTATATTGAGTTAGCTGATTGATGTCGGGAAGATCAAGTGTTGGAGGAGTGAGGTTGACACGCGTCTGATAAGATTCAACAGCCATCTGGATATCTTCAACACGTTCTTTGATCACGATGCGTCTAATGAAGATGAGAAGTGACTTGATAAATTCGCGTTGAACTTCAGTCGAGAATTGTCTCATACGACCCTGTACTTTGGCAAGGTACATGTCTTCGATGTCGTTGAGGGACAAGTTTTCAAAGTCAGCCTCGGAGAATCCATAGTCCTGTTCATCTTGTCGTTTGACTATGATATTCTTTAAGAATGTGTAGTCCCACTTAGACTTGAGATCAATGTGTTTGATGGACACGATGTCCTTGGAACTATACACTTCATGTTGAGACTTCTGAACCAGGCAGCTTCTGTAGTAGATTCTTCGGCGTTCAGGCCAATGATGAATCCCATACAATGCATCTTGGTCGTATGCTTGCACGTTGTCAGAAAACAAGTGATTTGCACGTTCCTCGATAACTATGCAGTTAGAGTAAATAGCCGCTGGGAATGGAAGAGTCAATGATGTAGTGTATTTTCGTGAACTATCGCTACCGTGTAATAGAAAATCCAGGTCTCTGTTAAAGAAGTATCAGAAGGGAATCCGTGGTTCGTCTGTTTGGCCAATGGTTGGTAGAGGTTTGGTCCAATCGGTGTAGTATGGAGGGTTGTCCTTTTGTGTGAAGTCAAGGTTTGCTTCCGGATTAAGCCAATCCATGTTGTTAGACATAGATCGAGCGATGTTCTCAAGATGATATTCGACCTCGAGGGCGCTTTCAGAGCTGTCTGTAAGAAGTTGGAACGCTTCATTCTTGATTCGCTTCAATTCAGATTTCGTCAATTTCTTCACATGGAACTTTTCTTGCAAAAGTTTTGCGTGCTCCAATGTTGAACCATCTACCAATTCTTGGCCTTCATCAGGGTAGGGAGTTTGATTGACAAGTGTGGAGAACCATTCAAACTCTTCGGTTTTATCGTCATCTAGCCATGATACGACTCCAGGCTGAGTCGTCTTCTTCTTCTTTTTGGAAGGCCTTGGTGATGATACTGGTTTCTGCACTTGTTTGGGTGAGGTGGGTTGTTGTCGGGGCTCAAGGACCTCTTCATCGTCACCACCCGTATACTCAAAGTAATCACCTGTTTTATGAGTCAGGGGTGGTAACTCGGAATCGTCCCGAGGTGTATCAGTAGAAGACCGAGGTGGAGGATACTTTTGTTGAGAAGAAGTCCGTGGTGGAGGAGGTGGCATCGAAGTAGATTTACCAGACTGCTTCTGACGTTTAGGTGCAGAGTCCTTATCCTTATCATCGTCATCTCTTGGTCGTTTGGGTTGATCGGCTGACTCCTTGCATGATGATCTGAGTTGAAAATCAAGTAGATTTTCGAAAAATTTAGCTTCATCCGAAGTAAACGTTCCAGATCGCTTTGACATTTGCATCACAAGTTTAGCGATTAACTCAGATTCAGAGAGATCAGCTTCTTTGGCCATTGTATGTTTAACCAATGCAACGATGTTAGGGGTGAGTTGTCTGGAAAATACTTCTCTAGTCACACCGGGGACAGTGTCGAGAAGAAACTTGTGGGTATGATCTCTTGCTGTCTTCTCCAGTTCCTTTTGGACTTTAGGAACGATATCCTGAAGGTACTTGTTAGTGTAACCTTCGATCATTTCGTTCAGTTCCTCTTTTCGATGACTCTTCATGAACTTCTGAACAAATTCCCTTTCTTTCTCCATCTTGTCTTTCTCATCATTTAAGTACTGAATTTGGTCAGCAAACCAATTCATTTTTCTGTAAAGTATGTCCTTCTTTCTGACTTGTTGGACAGCTTTCACAATCTTTTGATGAGTCTGAGAAATCCAAGATTTAGGTGGTTTCTTCACGGATTTGGATGATGATCTGGTTGTCTTTGTTGATGGTGGTTGTGATGAATGAGACGAAGAATCCGATGATGAGGAGACATGAGGAGACTTCATGTCCTTCAGAGTTTCTGAGGTTTTCTCCTTTGAGTGTGTTGGACTGTCTAGAAGAAACTTTGTATAATCATCCTCGTCATCCTTACTCTTTTCTTTCTCAGTTATCTGTTTCTCAAAATCATACACAATAGTGTCCTCCACAGGCTGTTGTTGTTGCAGAAGAGTGGTGGCACCAGATCCCTTATCGGGTCGATTAACCGCATCAGGATCTGGAGAGGAGTGGGCAGCTCCACTTGATCCTCTGGGGCCACCCATTTGATCTTTAGCAAATTCTTCGGCCTTATGAATGTGTCTGACTTTGTGAAACTTCTTTCTGTATGATTGATCCAGTTGCTCTTCATCATCTTCAGAGCTTTCATCCTGAGGCACAAGTGCAGGAGTCTTCCCTTTTCCTTTAATAGTTTGAGGACTTGGAGGTTTTGGTACTGAGGGATTTTCATCCTTTGCAGTTTCAGAGTATGTGATCTCTTCATCTGTGTCAGTAGCCTCAGAGTCCTCATCCCTGAGCTGTCTTTGCGGTTCAAGTGAAAGGATCGGAGTGGCTTCCTGAGAAGGAACTTTCTTCTTAGGGGTGGGTTTCCTCTTTGGAATAGGTTTCTTCTTTGGAACATTCCTTTGACTATCTGTACTTGTGACGCTTCCAGCACTTCCTTTTCTGGTTCTCCTTACAGGTGTTCCAGAAGATTTTTCGTCGAGGTGACCAACTTTGCCTTGTCTGACTGCTTCCAGATAACTTTTGTACGATTCGAGCTTTCTGACATCTTCAGTTAGAAGGAAATCTGGCAGCACAGCACCTTGTTTCTTTGTAGACGTTTCCTTGATTCTGACAGATAGAATAGGTTCCGTCAACATGTCGTGATTGTCGGGGTCATTGAGCCTCTTGGGAATGTCAGGATGAAGTCCAAGTGCTCTCTGGATCAACAATTTAGTATATCTGATGTAGGGAATCTTTGAGCCAAGTTTGTTGAGAAATGACATCATGTCATCCCAAATCAGAGCTTCGATAGCGATGTGTTTCTTGTTGACCAATGCCCAGAATATTTGCAGTTCCATGAGTTTAGGGTGCTCATAGCCGCTGTCACGACCAGAAACAGACTTGGTGATGATCATGTAGAGAGTTCTCCAGGGTTGAGGAATACTCTTAAGCTCTACGTGAGAATGCTTGGTGATTATTCCTGTAGCCTCGTCATAACCGATATTGATTAAGAATTGGAGAGTGAGCTCTTCAGCAGGTGTGGCATATAGTTTGGTCGGATCGACATCAGGAATTAGGAGAACAGCCCTTAAGTCTGCAGGTGTAATGGTGACTTGTTTGTGATTCAGAGTCACCGTCACAGCAGTTTGTCCTTTGACCCTTTCCATAGTGTTCCAGAACTGTTGGATGTAGATATCAGGAACAGTTGCAGAGTGAGTAAGCATGTTCTGATAAGGATGAGTCCTCAGAATGTCAATAGCAATTAAACACGAAGATTCAGAGCAAGTGAGGGTGTCAAAGTCAACACGGAGATTGTTCTTTCCTATCTTCATTGGATAGCCATGAGGATAGATATCAGCAATGGAGAGAACTTCAGGTGCATCCACATTCATTTGTTCAGCCATGTCGTGATCTGAAATAACATTAGCCAAAAGAACCAACATATCGAAAGACATAATGTTAGTCAACAGAAGGTCTTATTGTCTAGTTATTGAATGTACAGTGATAATGATTGTTACGAGTCCTAAGTCACTTGTATGTTCAATAGTTCAATGATGTCGTGAAATGTTTCGTGAGTTAGTTAACTTTAAGTTTTAAAGTTTATTTTATCACTTATTGTTCACAACATATCAGACGATTTAAGTTTATTAGTGACATTTTTGGATTCGTGATGATATGATTAGTTTATTTACAAGTTTGTACAAGTAACAATTCATCATGAAGGTCAATCCAGGGTTAAGCGTAGTTTTGGCAAAGTTATGCGTAGACAGGAATGATATATGCTTAGGCGTAAAATTACGCGTAGAATCCTAACTTACGCGTAAGAAATGTTACGCGTAGGAAAAGGAGACCTTATGCGTAGAGCTTATGCGTAGGCATATATTAACCTTACGCGTAAGGCTACTCGTAAGAGTTGACCTTATGCGTAGAGGTCACTGTTTACGCATATCCTTCACAGGATACGCGTAGTCCATTGTAGAACCTTACGCGTAGCTGTTATGCGTAGGATTATTCTTACGCGTAACATGACTACGCGTAGGATAATCCTTATGCTTAGAATTGCAAATGACCTTGATTCTGAATTTTTAAGCGTAGCAAAGCCTGAAATAATTTTATCAAATCATCAAAGTTAACACAGAACATCATTTTATCACAGATCAAAACATACTAGCTCATTTTAACAGTTACGCGTAGAACACATACGCGTAGTCTAAAACCCTAAATCTACGCGTATGAGTTTTAGCCATAGATTATGCACTAAACTTTTCCTGGTATGTTAAAGACATGTTGTGAGTATGTAAGCCAAGTTGTAACACTTAATTTGTTGAGAATAAAAAATACCCAAAGTTTATGATCTTTAAACCCTAGTTTCGAATTGATGACCAATTCGTGTTTTTGGGTGGCTATAAACTTTGGAAATTATCAATTTAACAACGTAAGAGCATAACCCAACTATCTTTTTAACCAAAACACTTCACATTCAAAAATACCCAATTTGACCTAAGAACCCTAATGTTTGAAAGTTATCAATTCGTGTATCTGGGCATGTTTGGGTAATGAACATGTGTTTATAGATGTAAAAGGAACATTTTGACACAATCTTATTAACCACAAACGTCCATTCTTGATTTAGTGTTCATACACTTACGCGTAGGACACTAAATCAAGCATAGATCAAGATTTGACCGTTGGATTTGTATCAAAATCAAAACCTATGTTTAAAAACATGTTGAGATCATAAAAACACTTACAAATCGTTGATCCAATAACCGGATTAGAAGAATGATTTTTGTGCGTAGGATTTGTATGGTTATGAGTAATAAATGTGAGGATTAGGTTAGGTGGAGGTGTTTTTGTTAAAAGTAACTTTAAGCTTTTGGCAGTTTTAGTCCCTCCACCTTTTCCATTTTCATCCAAAGCTTTTTAACTTCCATTTTGGTTACCAAACGAAGATTTTAGGAGAGAAACTTGACGACACTCCCCCTCGACTTGAGAAAATAATGAAAGGTTGTTAATTTAAGTCCGAGGAGTGTCTTTGAACCAGAAAATGTACCACCATTTGTAAAAGAATCAACCGAGATATGATAACATGCAAGTACACAAATGTTTTGAAACAGTTAAAAGCTTATTTTCTCCCCCTCAACACTTGATCGGAAAAATACTGAATTTTGAAAGATAAAAGTGTTGATGGAAGAAATGTACTTGCCATGTTGAAAGAAAGATAGATTAGGAGAATATTTTTGTTGTTTTATCGGATTTTATATTTTTGTATTTTGTTTTTGAAAATTTATTTACAAAAGATGTTTTGGTGTTTGACAGGTTTTTAAGACTGTTTTAAGAGGTCATCCAATTCCTCTTGAGTCAAACACCTCATACCAATTCGGTGGACCAACTCATTAAACCTAGCGGGAGGCAAGGCTTTGGTGAGAAGATCTGCCAATTGGTATTCAGTACCCACAAAGTATAATTCAACGGTACCCTGTTCCACGTGGTCCTTGATGAAATGATAGCGTAGATCGATGTGCTTTGATTTCGAGTGCTGAACTGAGTTGCACGAGATTGCAATGGCACTCCGATTGTCGCAGTACATCGGGATTCTGTCAAATACGTAACCATAGTCTTTGAGTTGTGTTCTCATCCAAATGACTTGAGCACAACACGCGGACATGGCTACATATTCTGCTTCAGTTGATGACAGCGATGTACAATCCTGCTTCTTTGATTGCCAAGACACCAGTTTATCACCGAGAAATTGTAGTGCTCCTGAAGTACTTTTCCTTGAGTCTAGGCATCCTGCGTGATCAGCGTCTGAAAAAGCGATTAGTTCAAAACCAGAATCCTTCGGATACCAGATCCCCAAGTTAATGGTTCCCTTGATGTATCGGAGGATTCTTTTATGCTCAGAGAGGTGGGTTTCAGTTGGTCGCGACTGATAACGGGAGCATAGATAAACGACAAAGACAATATCAGGTCTGCTAGCTGTTAGATACATGAGGGACCCAATAATACTTCGGTATTTGGTAGGGTCAACCACTTTCCCATGTAAATCAGCATCTAACTTCTTGGTATGAGCCATTGGTGTGGCATAAGTATCACAGGTTGTCATTCCAAATTTGTTTAACAGTTCAAGGGCATATTTGGACTGACTCAAGAAAATACCACGGGGTGATTGATGAACTTGCAGTCCTAGAAAGAACGTAAGTTCACCCATCATGGACATTTCAAAATTTTTCTTCATTAGTTTTGCAAAAGCGATTGAAAACTTTTTATGTGTTGACCCAAAAATGATGTCATCCACGTAAATTTAAACAATTAAGATGTGTGCCCCGTGATATTGTATAAAAAAAGTTGGGTCAACCGAGCCTTTGGTGAAATTATTGGCAATGAGGAAAGATGATAGCTTATCGTACCATGCCCGAGGGGCTTGTTTGAGACCATAAAGAGCTTTGTTCAGTTTGTAGACATGGTTCGGGAACTCAGGATCAACGAATCCATCTGGTTGGCTGACATAGACCGTTTCTTTAAGTTGTCCATTGAGAAACGCTGTTTTGACATCCATCTGATAGACCGTCATATTCATATGAGCTGCGAACGCGAGGAATATCCGAACAGCCTCAAGACGAGCAACCGGAGCAAAAGATTCTTCAAAGTCTATTCCCTCTTCCTGACGATAACCCTTAGCAACTAGACGTGACTTGTTTCGGATGACGTTCCCTTCAGCATCCAATTTGTTTTACCAAATCCATTTTAGACCAATGACGTAGATTCCTGTTGGTCTTTCAACCAGTTCCCATACTTCAAGACGTTTGAATTGGTTGAGTTCTTCTTGCATGGATTCAATCCAGTTGTCTTTTGTCATTGCGTCTTTAATGTTTTTAGGTTCAGATTGGCAGACAGTGAGTGCATAAATGCAATGTTCACCATCTGAGTGAAGACGTTGTCTCGTAACGACTGGTTGATTCGGGTTGCCAATAATGTTAGCCAGAGGATGATCTTTTGTCCATCTATGTGTAGAGGGTTGATGTTGGTATACATTGTGCAGATTCTGAGGATTCAAATGGTTTGTTGAAGATTCCGCGACATCTGGTGCACCAGTCTCATTTGCAAACGGGTTGAAGAACGCATTTGGATCAAAATCTGCTGGTGGGGGTACTTCATTCAGAATATCATCAGCTGGTACATCATTGTTGGAAGCGGTGTGTTCAACTGTTGTGTTGGAGTCAACTGGTGTAGGTGCATCTTCAACAGTAGTTGTTGTAGCAGGTGTATCAGGTATATGAATATTATCAGGTTGTGCAGCGGAAACAGCGGATACACCAGGAGCACGTTCATCAATATCGTCACAGAAGAGAGGAGCAAATAACCTTTCCATTTGTTGACGAGTTAGCTGAGGGCTTTCTTCAGCTGATGATGGGGGTTGAGGGAAGTTTAAACGGTTGAGACCGGGTTCTAAGCTGTTATACTCAGAAGCCATTTCCGTGAGTTCATCGAAATGAGCATGAATCATTTCCATTACCTCCTTAGTTTGACGATTCCAGATTCGGAAACCTTTAGAATTGTCACAGTATCCAATAAAGACTCCAATATCAGCTTTTGCTTTGAGCTTTCCAAAATCATCACGATCATTATTCGGATAGCAAAGGGATCCAAATACATGAAAGTGTTTGAGGTTCGGTTTATAGTTGTGGACAAGCTCGAAAGGTGTTTTGTTGTGGCGTTTTGTGATCATAGAACGGTTTTGAGTATAGCATGCAGTAGATACAGCTTCTGCCCATAAGTAATCTGGAAGTTTAGCATGATTAACATTATTCTTGCAGCTTCCACTAACGTTCGGTTTCGTCTTTCAACAACTCCGTTTTGTTCAGGTGTCCGTGCAATAGATGTTTGATGCTGAATTCCCACTTTCTCATATAATTCACGAAGGGTTTTGTTAACAAATTCAGTTCCTTTGTCTGTCCGAATAATCCTGACGGTGTTGCGGAGCTGAACCTGTATCTTTGTGAGAAAGGTGATGATCATTTGTGGAGCTTGGTCTTTGCTACGAAGAAAGTAGACCCAAGTCCATCGTGAGTAGTCATCGACAATTACTAAGATGTAGCGTTTGTCATTGATCGTTTGCACGCGCATCGGGCCACACAGATCCATGTGAAGAAGATGAAGTACATGCTGAGAGCTGTGTTCCACCTTTGAAGGAAAATGAGCACGAGTGCTTTTCCCTTGTTCACAGGCTGAGCAAAGGTGATCTTTTGAATACCGGAATCGTGGGAGTCCTTCAACGAGTTTGTGTCGAGCAAGGTTGGTGATGGTTTGAAAGTTTAGATGTGAGAGACGTCGGTGCCAGAGCCAGGATTTTGTAGATGTTGCCTTTGAAAGTAAGCAAATGGGAGAGGAAGCAACCATGTCTTGCATAGAGATAGTGTAGAGACTAGAATTATGCGAGCCAGACATAAGATCGTTTCCTTGTAGATCACGAATGAAACAAGTTTTCTCCCTGAAAGCAACCTCCAGATCTCCATCACAAAATTGACCTACTGAAAACAGATTGTGGCCGAGGCCTTCCACATAATAAACCCTGCTGATTTCGATGTTCCCATTGACATAATCTCCGTAGCCCATGATAGCTGCGAAGTGATCGTTCCCGAATCTGACAGTGCCAATGAACTTTGCAATAAAGTTTGATAACAGTTTAAGGTTGCCTGTCATGTGTCGGGAACATCCGCTATCAACAATCCAGAGAATGATCTGTATCACCTGCATTACATACAGACGACACAGATGGAATAGAAGTAGATGTGGAACCCGAAATGTTAGAGGGTTCCGAAGCAGGTACGTTAGACATACACACATTGACAATTTTAGGCATCCATTTAAATCCTAGTGTGTTATATATCCATTTCTGCCATCTATAACTACTCTTTGCTTTAGTCTTAGTGAAAACACTAGGTGGTACTACATTCTTGGGATGTGAAGCGGGAGCTACTGTGATAGCAATGGTTGCCTTAGAATCTAAAGAAGGTGGTTTACCAAGCACAGACTTAGAATGATTAGTGGGCCTAGAGGTATTCCGATTCTTAGGATTCCGTAATCGAGAGATTATAGTTTTAGCAACACATTTGTCATGACAATCAGAATTCATACTCTTTCGACAAATAACACAAGGTGCATCAGACTGAATATCAAAAGTACTTAACGGTTTAGCATTCGTTACATCACTAATTGTATTACATTTGCCAGACGCAACATCTATAGTGGAAGTAACATGAGTTTTATTCAGAGTCCTAGGGTGTTCTTCTACTTTAGCATTCCTTATTTATCTTTTCTTAGGTCGCAACTTCCTATTCTTCGATTGAGTGCTCCTAGGCTGTGAAGTGCGGACGTTTGGAAAAGATGCAACTATTCCTGTTTCAGTAGAGGGAAACACATTAGCAACTTGTGATTTGGCAGTGGGAATTCTAGGTTCACGATTACTAAGTGTGACTGGTGCTAATCTCTTAATCACAGTAGGCGGAAGTGGTGCATACTTTCCTAACATTTCCCGTAACTTAGAGATGGTGTGAATCAGATCTTGATTTTCAGAACGAATATTACCAGCAAAATTCATGACTTCACTAGTGTGAGCAAGATAGTGATCAAGTTCGTTTGATGCTTCAAGTCGAGTCTTTTTGAGTAAATCAAATATGACACCATATTCCTGTTTAACTTTTAAAAGTTCTTGTTCATATTTTGAGATTTGACTTTTCAAAGACACGTTTTGATCATCCATTTGCTCAATTTTAGGATCAGAAGATTTTGCACTCAACTGAGCGATTTTCTTTTGAAAACTGAGTTGATGGTTGTGAATATCTTTTTCACACCAATGAAGACGACGTTTTGCATTGTAAATTTTCGTGTGTAATCGTTTATTTTCAGCTTTTAAAGACTCGATCTGAAGCACATTATCGGTGTTCTCAACAGAAACAACAGTTTCAACAATATCAGCAGAGATGTAATCAGATGCAAATGGCAAGGCATGAAGTAACACAACATTATGGATATCAGCACAGATAACATCTTCCAAGAGTCGATCAACATCTTTTCTCAACAGTTTCTTTTTTCGTTTTGTGTTAGAAATAGATGTTTCTGTTTTCTCGAAAACGTTTTTCATTACCCCAAGTTCCTTATGAAAATCCTTTTCCCAGGCAATTGCACAACTTTTCAAGTTTTTAACATTAGGTAAAAGATTTTTCTGAAAAAGGTCTCTTTTTTCTCGCGCCAGAGGCGATTGAAAATGTTCAACTTTGATTTCAGAGCGATATTCTATCTCATGTTGTAAAATTTTGAGGTCAGCCATGAAAATGTCAAAATATCGAAGGATTTTTCGATTTTCAGGTTTTGAGTTTACTTCACTAATGGAAGGTAAAGGACCATAAGTTTGTGCAAATTCTGTTTTGGGATTAACATTAGAAGACTCAGGTGTTTTGATGATAACCCTTGGTGTGTTAGAAGAATCCGTTGGTGTGACGAAAGTGACCGCGTTTTTATAATTAAAAGGTTTGTTGTAAACAACATTTTTTAATTTTGATCGACTCTCGTCTTCTGCATCTAATTCCTCTTGACGATGATATTCAACAACACTCATGACAGTATTATCAATTTTGTATTCTGCACTGGAAACTTCAGGAGTTGGTTTGAATGTTTTTAGTGAAAGCTTTGGTTTGTAATCAGCTAGATTTTTTCCATATCCTTTTGGATTGGGTTTTAAGGTAAACTTTTCAATAGCTGTTACGGATTCACCATGTTTGTAAACAACAGTTTTAAACTCTTTAAGTTTGTTTTGCAAGCCGAGAATTTCGTCAAGAAAGTCATCTACCCGATTCGTTGAATGCTTTTTGTATGCGGAGAACTGTTTTTGACAATTTAACAACTCAGCCTTAGATTTTTTATTTTCCAAGGTGAGAGCGTTAATTTGCTTTTTATGTTCGTGTTTCAGTTGTTCTAATTCAGACAACAAAGCATTCTTCGAGGCGGCTAGATCACGCATCTGTCTCTCTAAATATTTTTCGTTTTGATGAGATTTTGTAAAAGCGGCTTCAAAACCTTTTTCACGGTTTTCTTGAGTTTTGAAAAAGTTGAGTTGCATTTGTAAGCATTCAAAATCCTTGGTTAACAGTGCATTTTTACTTTTTAAGGACTGATTTAATGCATAACATTCCTCCATTTTGATTTTATGGTCTTGAATTAACCGAGCAAAATCCGTATGAGCAACAGATCATCTTGTTCAACGTGAGTCTCAACATGATCATTCTTTAGATCCTCAAGTACGACCACTGAGTCAATTTGATTATCAAAGGAAACCATAAGGTCATCTTGATCGTCAAATGTAACTACGGGGTTAACTTGAAAATCATCAGAAAGAGATGTAGAAGACTCATTTTGAACAGTCTGATCCGTGCCGGATTCAGATATTGGCGGAGATATTAGTTCAGATATGATGATGGTTTGTTTGGGTACCTGAGACAAGCCATCAGTGTCATACACTGGGCCTGTATCACTCATGTGCAGCTCATGCATATTAGCCATCAACATAACAGCTGCATTAGCTTGCAAGTCCTCCATATCATCATCTGAGTCTGCATCTGCCATAAAGCTCTGTTCTTTGTCTGTGAGAGATCCACCAGCTTCATCCTTAAGAGCCAAAAGTAAAGCCTCTTTGAAATAAGCACTGCCCCTAGTCCTTGGCTTTGGGCATGCATTAGCCAGGTGTCCCTTCTCATTGCAGTTGTAGCATCTAAGACCATTTATCCGATTCTGAGCATTTCCCTGTTCCATCACTTGAGCTCTGTTGTTATTCCTACCCACAGCATTAAACCCTTGACCACTGCCCATCTGACGACCATAATCACGATTCTGAACTTCAACACGTCCATTGTTCACAACAGCTTGAGTCCGTGTGTTAGATGAGGAACGAATACGATTGTTGGATTTGTTGGTGTAACGGCCAAAAGCATTAGCAATCATCACAAATCCTTGTTGCAATGCTTCTAATGGATCGATTTCCTCAGTAGCTTCACTGACATATGCTTGAGCATTGTTGCTATATGGAACCAATTGATTTTGTTGAGGTTGAGGTTGTTGCTGTGAAGGTGTGTTTGAAGCAGTTGGTTGAGTTGCTGGTTGAGAGGGATAATTCTGTTGAGCATACAAGGCAAGTTGTTGATTGTCCGGTTGTGACTGTTTAGCAATTTGAGCACGGAGAATCCTTTCCCGATCAACTTCCTTTTCATGAGGCTTCAAGTAATCGTACAACAATCCATATGTAGAATGATGCATATTCTTCGCTTGACGGAGAAAAATGACATACTTCTCCCATTCTGGACCAAGACTACTCAGGAACTTAGTATTCACGGCAATTCGTGGCATGATGATGTTGTGTTTATCCAAATCATTGATGATGTCTGAAAATCGATGATGATATGACTCGAGTGTCTCTCCAGGTTCAATCATGAAGTGTTCATAAGCCAAGTAAATTTTGGATTCCAAATCCTCCTGATTGAGTACAGATCCTTCCATAAGAAGACGAATATGATCCCACATTTTTTGTGCAGTCTTTTGAGCATCAACACTACGAAGAATTGGGTTTGGTAATCCTAAGAGGATGTATTCCATTGCAAGTTCATCAGCTTCATAGTGTAGAAGTTCTGTGGGATTTAAATCTGCAACAATAGCAATGTTGGTTTGTTCATCTCTTGGTGGAACAGCAGTTGGATCTCCGGGTACAATGACAGTAGGCATCTCAATTGGACCTTCTAAGATAACCTTCTTTAAGAACTTTCCATGTGGCTTCTTTAGATCACAAAACCTAAAGAACCTTATCACCCATTGATCGTAGTTTCCTGGAGCGAGCATTGGAGGTCTATCAAGTGATCCAGCTTCATGAATTGATTGTTGGCTGCTTAAAGCTTCACACATCTTTGCAAACCAAGTGGGTTCCTTCATAGTGCTTCGTGATGGATGTTGATTGAAATCGTTTGTGTAGGGTAGAGCTTGAAGACTTGGTGATGGTTGAACCATTTGTGGTTGTGGAATTGCACCAAGTTGTGGAGTATGTTGCTGATTAAATTGTTGTTGATAAATAGCTTGTTGTTGATTCCATTGTTGATGTTGTGGAGTTAATTGTTGTTGTTGTTGATGATTATAAGTGTGAGGGAAATAGTTAGAGTATGGTGGTTGAGACATGATGATTAACTTGTGTGGTAAAAATGGATCTTTGTAGTCGAATGAAACTTTGTAGATGAAGTGTCCTTAGGCGTAGAAAAAACAAGAACCAAGTAGCACTTATGCGTAAAAACACCAAAAGTTACGCGTAACAATGAGAAGTTACGCGTAGGATTTAGCTTACGCGTAAGTAGGATAAAAGCACTAAATTTATGCGTAGACAAAAGTTAGGCGTAGAAAGTTAGGCGTAGGATTACCTTATGCGTAGACCTAAGTTTACGCGTAAAGTGAATCTTATGCGTAGAATTTCTACGCGTAAGCTTATGCTTATGCGTAATTTTAGGGTTTTTGCCCAAATGATCTTTTACACTTCACAGTGCAAAAGATATCCAAAGTCGACGTATTTTCAGACTTATCCAAGTAAGAAAACACGGAATAAACCAGAAAATTGAAGATCAAACCAAGGAAAATCTTACGCGTAATATTAGGGTTTTGATACGCGTAGGATTACTCGTAATTTTGATTTTGCCCAAATGTGTTTCTAAACCAGATTTTTGTTATGGAATAGCTTCAATAGTACCAAAAGAACACAAAAGTGTGAATTTTGATGTACCAAAACTGCTAAACGGGTTACGCGTAGAACGACACCCACGAACAAAAACAAGCTTAAAAACGTAAATCCACGCGTAAAGTTTGAAACTTTTTGCCAAAAACAAGTATTTAAACACCTCAAAACATTGAAAGTACAAGAATCTTGGATTAAAAAGTGTAAAAAACGAGTTTTTAAGATAACCAAAGATTGCGTTATCTTTACGCGTAAGACCCAAAACCAAAAACTTCAAAAACAAAGAGTACACCCAACTATTTGGCGATTGATACCACTGTTAGGTCACTAGTTTTACAAACACAAGTTATAAGAGAAGAGATAAAGGCGGATGAACAAGTATCACACACACACACACGATATACTAAAGACGGTTTAGGTGTAGAGAGTATGTGAAAAGAAAACTTGATCAACCAACCCTCAAATGAGGGTTTACAAGAGTATTTATAGGAGGGAAGCTAGGGCAACACTCCTAGTTCCCATCCTTTCTTATGTGGGCTTGGGCCTAAGCTTATGGGCCTTCTACATAAGCATGACCTTAAACAAACATAAAGGCCATAATAAAGCTACCTATTACATATGAAATATAAATACTTGAAATACTGTTTAGGAGTGATTCCAACAATGACTGTATACACCAACAGTTAAACATCAAATTAGGCATACTGATAAACTGCTAAAAAAACAAACATATGGAAACAAGAGTTGACCTGAACTAAAAGTTATGGTTATAGCTCTTAGAAAGCTTGATTGTCCTTATAGTGAAGTAATCGAACAAAGTTTAATGTTTTTTCATGATAGACTTAACTTTGATTCAACAAAAGACAACAATGTATCCCTTGTAAAATCAATAATCTACAAGAACAAGAACAGTAGAGTTAGTTAGGAATCTAACTATTGCTATGTGTCAAACTAATAATGGCTAAGTCCAAGTCCATGAGAACACTCTTAACAATGGCCTTCATCCCAAGCACCAATGTTCTTTGTAATTGCCAAGTTTCATAACTAGTTTTAGTGAATTTAAATATAATGTAGCTTAACCTGTTGAATAAAGAATTAAGAAACATTATGACTGATTTCAAGAAACCATATACTCAATACAGTATAAAACTCATCCTAAGTATTAATAAACTTGTTTTACGGATGTGATCTCCTCTACTAAGCTTCCATGTATATTGACAACCTGAGACAGAATATGTCATGCATGTTCTCTTTTTCTTCTTTATTTACAAGGTGAGCAAATTTTCAAGAAATGAAAAACTGATATAGTTAACATATAAGAAATATTAGACCATACAGCCCCTTTGTAATATCTCAGTGCCTGTTGCATAGCCTCACTTGATATATCCATGCTAATGGTAATACTCTGAATCAACGTATATTATAAAAGAACAATACGTTAGCAGATAGAACATGTTAAAGTTCAAACATTTTAGTCTTCATTGTGAGGATATGGCAAATTAAACATTATCGTAATTCATTGAACATCATCTATATACATAATTCAATTTTACTCGAGAACATAATTTAAACTTGGTTCAGGAATTACATCAAACACTTGTTGGGCATTATAGGTGCTTAGTTCACAAAGACATAAAACAAATGCACTAATGAGTTCTTAAAATTCTACTAGCCTACTCTTATAAATATCAAAACGAGATAAAAAAACTACATTCTAGGAATAATAAACTCAATAAATATAAAATGGTAACCTGTATAATGGTAAACAAAGCAAACCCCCATGTGTCACAAGTAGTTCGGGTCATAGTGTGTACATAACATCAAATCGATCATTAATGACATCAAATATCAAATACAAAAGTAGAACTTTAAAGTAAGATGTACCAGAGAAGGATGATACCTCTTCACGAACATTATCTTGATGTGATCTCGATGTTGAGGAATTAATAAGATAACTTGTTATGATCTAGTTGATTGGCGAAGCAAAGATTGTTGTTGGAGTTTTAAATTATCGAGAGTCGTATAGATTGAGATGTGAGTGACCAGTTAAAGGGCGGTTGGAAATCTAAAAGATTTAAATGGAATTCAAATTTTTTGATGAAGAAGTGCGGGAATGTGAAACTGGTTTGGAGGTAAATGAAAAGGTGAACTACTTATTAAATTAATTATATGTAACTATGTATTATATAAATATGATTAAAAAATAAAGAAAGAGTAAAGTCCAAAATACATCCCTGTGGTTTGTCCCGTGTCTCGCTTTACATCCCTAAACTTTTTTTTGGCACAAAACCATCCCTCTGTTAGTAAAGTTGGCACAAATACATCCCTCTGTTAGTAAAATCAGTTAATGAGGACTAACGGTGCAAATATTTATCCGTTATCTCCTAACGGAAGATAAAATATTTGCACCGTTAGTCCTTAGGACTAACGATGCAATAACATAAATTGCATCGTTAGTCCTAAGGATTAACGGTGCACTCCACGGCCACTTCCACCCAATGCCACCACCCCCCACCTCAACCGCCGCCACCCACCGCCACCACTGCCACCACCACCCACCTCCACCTACCACCCAACGCCACCACCACCATCAACGCCACTTTCACCACCACCTACCACCTCCAGCGCCACCACCACCCACCACCACCCAACGCCACCACCCCTACCTCCACCACTGCCACCCACCGCCACCATTGCCACCACCACCCACCTCCACCTACCACCCAACGCCACCACCACCATCATCGCCACTTTCACCACCACCTACCACCTCCACCGCCACCTCCACCCACCACCACGCAACGCCACCACCCCCACCTCCACCGCCGCCACCCACCGCCACCACTGCCATCACCACCCACCTCCACCTACCACCCAACGCCACCACCACCATCAACGCCACCTTCACCGCCACCTACCACCTCCCACCTCCACCCACCGCCACCTACCACCTCTAACGTGGTGGTGGCAGTGGTGGTGGTTGTGGTGGGTGGCAGAAGTGGAGGTGGGTGGTGGTGGCAGTGGTGGGTGGTGGTGGTGTAGGTGGTGGTTGCAGTGGGTGGCGGCGGTGGAGGTGGGTGGTGGTGGCAGTGGTGGCGATGGAGGTGGCGGTGGTAGATCGCGATGGTGGAGGTGGTGGATGTGGTGGGTGGGTAGCGACGGTGGAAGTGGGTGGTGGTGGCAGTGGTGGCGGTGGTTGCGGTGGCGGGTGGTGGTGGTGTATGGAGGTGGTGGGTGGTAGGTGGTGGTGGTGGTGGCGTTGGGAGGTAGGTGGAGGTGGGTGGTGGTGGTGGCAGTGGTGGCGGTGGGTGAAGGTGGCGTTGATGGTGGTGGTGGCGGTGGGTGGTAGGTGGCGGTGGAGGTGGGTGGTGGTGGCAGTAGTGGCGGTGGGTGGCGGCAGTGGAGGTGGGGATGGTGGCATTGGGTGGTGGTGGGTGGAGGTGGCTGCGGAGTGCACCGTTAGTCCTTAGGACTAACGATGCAATTTATTTTATTGCATCGTTAGTCCTAAGGACAAACGGTGCAAATATTTTCTCTTCCGTTAGGAGATAACGGAGAAATATTTGCATCGTTAGTCCTCATTAACTGATTTTACTAACAGAGGGATGTATTTGTGCCAACTTTACTAACGGAGGGATGATTTTGAGCCAAAAAAAAGTTTAGGGATGTAAAACGAGACACGGGACAAACCACAGGGATGTATTTTGGACTTTACTCATAAAGAAATGATACATGGGCTTAAATTTAGACTTAGACCTAAAATCACTTGTAATATAAAAAAAGTGTGTCTCTGTCTGTAGCTATCAGGATAATAACATTTGGTTTTAGGTATAAATTTAGACCTAAGTTTAGGTCCATGTATCATTTCTCTAAAAAATAACATATACTCCGTATATAACATGAGAATATGTAGTATACAAGGTTTTAGATAGCGTGACGCGCGACGTGACAGCATAGTCAAGCTTCACGTCTTTTGACACAATGGTATATTAAAATAAAAGCAATGTCATAATAATATAATTAATGTAAAATATTTTTCACATAATAATTTTGCCTGTTACGTTTAACTCAAATTTATTATCTCTCTTTTTTTTTCTTGTTTTAATTAGTTAGATATCAAATTAGATGGCAAATAATTACGTGAAAATTCTTTGGTAATAGTTATGTAATCTTATCATTCTTCTTGTTAGAAGTAGGAGCGTTAGTGGGGTTCAGATTCATTCGAGTTGGATCTAGTTTAGTAGTCCAAAATACACACATGAATCCCTAAATATTAAGATTTTGGTTGGTCGGATTTAGGTCTACTCAGGTCTCGGTCTTGGTCGGTCCGGACCACAAACCGACTATTTTTCCTTGTTATACCGGACCGACCACATAGGTCCGGTCCTCGGTTTCGGCTTTTAGACTAATTCGGTCTCGGTCTTGGTCGGTCCGGGACCGATGCTCACCCCTATGGGTATATATTCACCCTCAAAACACCCACATTAACTCAGCCAACACTAAAAAGGGATATTGTATTTCGTGGGTAAATAAAAGCTACCCACTAAATTACCCACAAATATAGCCACAATAACTAATGACATGGATAATCCGTGGGGAATGTTTGGGTGCCAATTATTTGCCCACACATTGCACACCAAATATATTTACGTGGCTATTTGCGTGGGTAAATCCGTGGGAAATTCAAGGGAATATAAAATCGACTATAAAAGTCACTTATGGTGGGTAACAAGTGGGTATTAGGTGGGTAAATGCCCTCCAAAGGATGAGTGTGGGTAATTGTCGTGGGTATTCCATCAGATTCTTGTAATGAGATGAAGGTAGAGATTTTTTATTTAGTAAAAGAAATTGTTGTCCCATGATAAAATGAACTCACCTCTACGTAATGAAAAGAATCATTACGTGAAGATGGGTAAAAAAATGACATTTTCATTTTTGTGTTCTCGACATCATCAACAACTACTGAGGTCGTGTCATTGTTGCCGTCTGACTTTAACAATTACAATTATTTTTTCCGCTTTGATATTGTTGCATCGCGCGGGTGTTGTGTTATAAAAAAAACATATAAACTTGATTGTATAAATAATGAGAATTGTTTTGCATACTTTTATTTTATATTAAGACACGTCATTTTATGCTTTAAGTAGTTGTATTAAATTCATAAACTGTTTTATCTGTTTGTACAATGAATTGTGCAAATTAATAAATAATAGGGTTTAAGACATAATAGATGTGTACTTTCTCAAATGTGTATCGTTATGGTATGGTATGTGTACTCAAAATATTACTCGTGTGATACGTCAACTTTCATTTTTGTACCATTATCTGGTAAAGGCGGCTAAATCGGTTAAAAAGTGATTTTTTGAAAAAACATTGTCCCTTGTGATTTGTTTTTTCTTTTGCAAATAGGTCCTTTTCAAAATTTTCTTTCGCAAAATAGGTCCTTGGAATCTTTCAAAATAGGTACTTTTTGTGTGGAAAAGTTTAATTTTAATTTGTTCAACTTTTTTTTAACCGACAATTTTTCACACCCTATATTACCTATATCACAATATATCTCACGAATGTCTACAGCAAAGCTAAAACCCACATTCTCTAGGTCAATTGGCAACTCACATACCACTAGACTAAAAGCCTCAAAGACTTTATTCAACTATATATCAAATAGAGAAACTCGTTAATAACCTCGTTCGACAAACAATGCTAGAAAACTTGTTACATTTTCTTTAAGGACGGGGCATGCTCTTCATCATTTATTTAGGTCTCATTTTCATTTTTCGCACAAAGACTCCGTATACTCCGAACATCATACTGTAGATGATAATATACTACATACATGACGATGAAATTACACCGTTCGTCCTTGTGGTTTGCTTTGACCGCAGCCGTTCGTCCTTTGACCAAAAAAGTTGCACCGTCCATCCTTAAGTGGCAAACGTTATGCATCGTTTGTCCATCCATCCAACTGGCCCCACCAAATCCCACTAACGTCTGTTAACTCACTTAACCCATGAGGGCATATCCGTCATTTCCAAACCCCCCTTTTCCCGCCTGTTAGGATCCAAAATTTATGTTGTTTGATGATTCGGGTGGTCTAGGACAATGATTAAACAAGAAAGCCATTAGAGAGATGAAGAGAGTTGAGAGGAGGTTTCTTGAAGAGAGTTGCTTAACAAAAGAAAGATTAGATTCAAAGAAGCCACACCCCTTCCATGGATGGAAGGGGTATTTATACTTACAAATTACACGACCTCCTATCGGCCTGTGGATCAGGCATACAGTGGGTAAAGACTCGTCCTTCCTCCACGGTGTTGCACTAGACTAAACTACACTACAAACTAACTAATTAACTACTAAATAACGTAAATAATTATATGTCTACGAGCTAACTTATGCTAGATTATAGTTGGGGTGACCGACACTTCACTATGGAATTTTCTAATTCCTAACAATCTCCCCCTAAGGGAGGTCACCCCATGTTTTACATTTTGAATCCTAGCATTCTATTTTATCTTCAGTCTTGAGCTCGTAGACTATAATTCTTCACTTCCGCAATCTTTGTGCTTAAGTAGTGCAACTTCAAAGTCCACATTGATTTGTACTTTTAGTGGAGGCCTTTAACTGATCCACATCTTAGATGATCTTCGAGCTTTCATTGAGATCATCAGCCACAGTAAATCTCTGGATCACCCTTTATTGTGTTGCCATCATGTGAAGTTGTGACTTTCGGACCGACATGCTCACACTTTTGAATCATGACATCTTTCCATCAGAGTAGCGGAAGCCTTACTGGTTCATGATATTTGCAGCAGCGAAGCAGAAGCATAGTATGAAATATCAGAGCCAGGTTATGTAGATATGCACCAGTCATGATTTCTTCAAATTAAGTGTGGATGATGTGAGCATGCGGCTTTGGATTGATCGCTCAATTCTGATCAGTTGCAACCGTCCAAATGTACCTGCAAACAACAGTTAGCAATAAAACACACGAAAGTGTCTTTGATCACTTTCGTCGAATTGAGGTACACGGCCCACGGTTCCCCGTTGATCAGTACAAGTACTGCCTGTGATCAGGTAGGATTCCTAAGAATCTCCTTGACAGGGTTTCGCAGCTGTTCTAGCTGTTCTCAAACCGGAACGTCTCAAAGAAGACAACATGGAGTGAGTGAACCAGCGAATTGAGATTCACTGATTGATGAAAAATGATTTGAAAAACAATCGCGTATTGCTTGAAGAAAGAGTTTTGCAATACGACGAAGGTTTTATGAGAAAGATCAATGTTCAATCAAAACACTTTTTGTATTAAAGAATGAGTACACATTCGACGTGCTAGCGAAAAGAAGAGATTCGCACATCGAACGGTTTTTCTAAAAGTATTTTTCAATCAGAGATACTTTTTGAATTTGAAATGAATACACATTCGACGTGCTAGAGAAAAGAAGGTTTGCACATCGAACGGTTTTTCCAAAAGTATTCGTCAATTCCATTCCTAGACCAAGGTTGATTCAAGAATGAATCTCCCCATCGTTTCTATCCAGTTGTCACAAGCTTGATCTTACGAGAAGATCTCACATGTCACCCACCAAGAGCTTGTTTGATGTTGGCTCTAGAAGGATTTCCATCTTCATCGTGAATACTTTTACATACCACTCAGATGTTCTGGCAATACCACAAGGATAATGCGTAGGACTCTTAATATATACTTACTTTCCACATTGTGTGAAACAGCAAGTCTTCATGAATTTAGTGTCCTAACGAGATATTGTGGATGATCTCTTGGCTCTAGACTCAATTAGTGCACATTTGGTTCCTGTGTCGGAGACTAGGGAGAGGGTCTCCTTCTTCAATATCAACAATCTCTAAGAGAAAGTCGATAGATAATGTCGGTTCCCCGTGAGAATGAAACAAGCCCTTTTAAGAGGAACTTGAGTAGTTTGGGAAGTTTAGTGCAATGCGTCACTGGGTCCATGACGTCTTGTCTTCAATACCAGTGTTACCTTAGTAAACACTAGTAGCATATGTATTGAACCCGGTGTCTGCCCTAAGGTTGAATTATTGGAGGGCAATTTCTTTTCACCCTTTTCACATTCAATTTATTTTTCATTCTTCAACCCCTTCAGTGCTTACCGAGACTTCATAACTAGAACCTTGTTGGGTTTATTCCAGTTCTAGCTTTATCTCAGTCCGCACTCTTCCCATATTCTCATTTTTCTCCTTTTTTCAATATACCTAAGGACTCTACACTATCTAGTGGATAGTCCCTGGGTAGATCCCTCCGGTTCTGGTGGATCATGGGAACAAATACCTAACCTAACCATCCTTATAACACCATGCATAAAGTAAATTGGTCGGTCTTTTGGTATTGTTCTTTCCTTCATGAAACCAATCGAAAAATCATTTGGAAAAACAATCAAGGTACTTGTGATACGAGATCAAAGCATTTTGTACCTTAATAGTTTTGATCATTTTAGAAATGCTCCCCCTCAACATGTGCATATGATATTGAAATTGTTTGGCACATGGAGGCAAGAGTTCTTTGAAATAATTTCTTTGAAATAATTTCTTGATCACAATTTCCTTAGAAAAAGCCATTTGAAATTCTTTGGTAAATTCTCCCCCTCAATATGTGCATAGGATATTTGAAATCATTTTATCACATAGAGGAAAGAGTTCTTTTGAAACACATCCACGATCACAAAAACCATTAAGAAAACCATTTGATAACTCAATCAAGGTACTTTATAAATAAATTTAAAAAGTTTTTTTGTACCTCGATAGTTATGCTCCTTCTAAAAATGTGCTTCGAGTATTTGAAATCGTTTAGCACATATGAGAGAGCAGCCTGCACAACTGAATCAAAACGATCAACTTTATCAAATTTCATTATTAAATCACAAATTCTCCCCCGATCAAAAATATCAAACCCTTTGAGATTTTGGATCCCAAGTGATTTAATTAGGTTTGGAAAACATGGGAGAAAATGTGGCCTTGTTTAAATACTCATCTGGTATTTGGATAAATCATCCTCCTCAACATGTGCATTATGTATATTGAAATCGTTTGGCACATGGAGGCAGGAGTGCCTTTAAAGGACTAAAACCAATTCCATTAAAACAGATTTGAGATTTAAATCACGATCTCTCCCACGATCAAAAATATCAAACCATTTGAGATTTGTGATCCCATATGATTTAAATCATTTAGAAAATTTTGGGGAAAGACGTGGCAAAATTTAATTTTGAAAAATGACTGAGATGGACCCACTATAGACATTAAAGATTGTTAGTGTCAGGTATGATAGTTTTTAAACGATCTTTAAGTAAAATAAAACAATTTCACAATCAAACAAGAACAGAAAAAATTTCATTTTGTAAGATCTTTGAGTTTTAAAGAAAATCATACCATGACATAACATTAAATCTTTAGATCACCACTTATTGTTGTACAAACCGGAACTTTTGTGAAGAAATATCGTTTGAAAATATTTTATTTTAAATCACTCTCCCCCTCAATCCATGACAGAAGTCAATAATTGAGTGACTAAGGTTTTGATAAAAAGAAGTCCGGTGATTTTCAAAATTTTAGTTCAATTTATTTTCAAAACAATATTTTTCCATTTTCAAAACAATTTAATCAAATATAATCAAAATTGTTTAAAAATGGTATCCTGCACAAAGATACATTAGGTGGATGAGAAGCTTCCGTTTTTGTTGCTGTAGGGTTTGGAAGAAAAACCATCTGCTGATGCAGTGAGACTTCTTCTTACGTTGCATTTTGAATGCCAACTGAGGTCAAATTAAGCTCCGTTTCTTCAATCACTTAGAAGAAAACCATCTGCTGATGCAGTGAGACCTCTTACGTTGCATTTATGCCAACTCTCCATAGAAGTCCAATTAAGCTCCGTTTCTTCATTTGTCAACCCAAGATATAGTTACCCTTTCCTTTCGGCATCCAATCATCTTCAATTGTGGGATCCGGATCGGGAACATTCTTATATCCATGATATCTGCATACGTTAGTGAACACACATACAGATATATGGTGGTCGACATCACCCAAACAAAAATCGACTAATAAAAGTCAATGCAACATATCAATCAGATCATATAAATGTATGGGAATAATGTGTTCATCAATCTATAATCATCTAATCCTAACAATCACATCCTAGAAACCTAGTCCTTCAACATAGGCAATTATATTTTACAGATAAGCACGTAGAATGATTAAGAAATTCCGTTAGATGATGTAACTTTGAAAACATTCTCCCCCTCAATCAATGACTCATTTTCTGAAAATTTTAAAAGCGCTGAAGTCATTGATTGAGTTTGCAAATTTAATAAAAACTCTGAAACTGATTGATTAACAAGCAACTCATTTACCACCCATTTTTGAATACAACAAATAATTTTCTGAAGAATTTTAGACGGAAAAAAATTTGTGTAGGAACAGCAGTCCTTCGACATACTTTCCTCATTTTGATTTAGGATAAGTGCACGAAATATTTGGAAATAGTTTAGCGCAGCACTTTCCTTCTTTGAAAAACGGGTTGCTATCTGAAATAATAGCAAGCCATAGTTTAAGTACAGGTTACAGTCTGAGATAACTGCAAGCCATCATTTGAAGCCTGGGTTACAGTCAGAAATAACTGTAAGCCATTTTTTGAAGCGCGGGTTACAGTATGAAATAACTGTAAGCCATATTTTGAGACATGTTTAGAAAAGAATATATACACCTCCTGCTCGAACTTCATCTAAAGTCCCGTGCCATTATTGAATGACATTTCTAAGACCGTAGATGTTATCGATACCAGAAGACATGTCTTGAGAAAACATATTTTTGGTCTTTTTCAAAATTTTCAAATTTTTATGGGTTTTTTTTTTATGGTTTTATATTTTTCTATTTTCTTTTGGATAAATATATACAAAGATAGAATAGATGATATAGTTAAAGAAGATGATGATACGAGTACCGAGATAAGGATATCGAGCAGCCCCGTTGTAGAAGATAGAAGTCATCATCCCTTAAACATTCACCACCAAAGCTTCCGAGGCTCTTGAATTGAAGAAAGAAATTGAACCATCTGAAAGTAAGACTTTGGCAGCTTCCCCCCAAACCGAAAATCCTTTAGATGAGCAGATTCGAAGCTCTATTTCAAGCTTGCCTTAGCCAGGTGCACAGAGAAGCACACCATTATCATAAATCCGCTGCTCCATTTAAGAATAATCACCGTGATTCTTCGTTCAAGGTTATATCATCCATAAGAAGAACAACAACGTATCATCCCACTCTTTAAATTTCTTCTCATATTCCTTTTCCACTGAAGTCTGAAGCAATCCATTCCAAAAGGTGTCAAGAGAACAATTCCCCCAAGTAGTTGAGTTGATGCAGTCAGTCTCTTAGTATAATGCTCAATAACTCTCCCGAATACACTTCATGAGGGGAATGAAGAACACCTCCCCATGTTCACATTTTTCTTCCCTGATGATCATGTACGAAGCTCAAGAACCCGAAGTACACCAATACCCAAAAGCTCTCCCGAATACACATCATGAGGGGAATGAAAACACCTTCCCATGTTCAAATTTTTCTTCCCTGATGATCGTGTATGAAGCTCAAGAATCCGAAGTACACACATTCCCACCGAAAGGATAACTGATAACACCTCCCTCATGTTACACATTTATCTCCCCTGAATATGTCGCACTTGTGTACCTCTTTTATCTTCAGAAACTTTCTTTTACATCACTTCCCCCACGTCGTTGGAATACTAACACAAAAAGCCTTGATGAGTAAAACCTTGAGTTTCTCTGCGGTCATGACATTTGTTTTCCCGGGATATCTTCAATCAATTAGAAGTATTAAGCTCATCAAGTTTACTCGCCATGAGTCAAACCTTGAGTTTCTCTGCGGTAATAACATTTGTCTTCCCGGGATATCTTCAGTTACTTAGAAGTATTAAGTTCATCAAGTTTACTCGCTTTGTGTTTAGATGTGTGTCTCCTTGCCCCTTTCTGGTTTTGATACTTCAGAATCAGCAACAAATATAAGCCCAAATACTTGAAATCTTTATGAGAAGAACACTTGAACTCTTGTGAGAATCAACTTGCTGAAGACTCTCTCTGACTATTTTTATCAACCCTTATGTAGACAATTTGAAGTGACCACTGATGAAGAAAAGCCAATATACCCTACTTGAAACTGAAGTCAACTTCCCCACATTTGTATCTTAAGCTTGCACCTAATGATGGAAGAACGGTGTAGAGAATTTATGCTTTAAGCAAATCTCTAAGTACTCACTACCCAAACAAAGTATGAGACATTAACACCTCTTGCGATTATCCACACCATCATATGCGTGTGACACTGAGTAAAACAAAGTAACTCCTAATAGTGATAGTTAACCAGGTCTTCAACCATCCACCTCGACTGCTGGTAACTAGATAAACCAAGTCTTCAACTCAAATTCTTAAGCCCGAGCAAGTTATCAAATAAGAACACGCCTTTGTGAAAGTCAACTTCAATCTCAAATAAGTGATAAAAGATTAACTCCGAAGTAATCAACTTGTGTCAAATGTCCAATACGAGAAATAGTCAATAACAACGTCTCGAGGAGTCACTGCTAAAGAATATGAGCAAGTCTAATTGGGGATTGAATCTGACTTATACCTCTCTCCCAATTAGTGCTCTCCCCTAAACCGACAATCTGTTTGATAGATGCCCAGATTAAGAAGAAGTCTTTAGATCGTTAAATGCAACTCGTCTTTAGTCTTCTAACATGTAGCAGAAAATGTAGAACAGACTGTAGACTCGACCTTCTTCAAGATTGTGCAGTTGGGGAATAGATATTTAACATCTTCAACTCACACCAAAAAGCATCCCACCAAAAAGCATCCCAATTAACTTACATCTTGCAAATCCCCTTAACTAAAATCCCTCCCAATCAAACAAGAACAGAAAGATGTTCATTAAGGAAATCAGCAATCAGGCCGCAACGAACACACAAGATGGTAACACCAAACTACCAATCACATCAAACAAGAACAGATAGATTGTTCGGAATCATCATGTTGATGTATACGTGAAGCATTAACCGGAAGCACTTTGTCGATAAACTCATCAATCCGAGTGAAGATGTCAACCAACGGCTCTTAGAAGAGAAAAACTCCATGTGAAGATGACCCGATAAAAAGAAGCTCGGTTCTTACATGAGTTTAGAGCCGTATGACCATTTAAGTTCTCAAATATCAATCAACAATGCAAAAAATTCACACTTCTTCTCCCCCTCAAGAATTGCATACGGAGTTGCCATTCTTGATTAAATAAGTGAAAATCATCCGAATGTTCTATTCGCACTTCTCTCCCGCAAAATAAGCACATGATGTCGCCATCTTCATTATAATTGAGCAAGTGGAATGAGAAAACAATTGGTGGTAGCCCGGTTCACTTGATAAATGAAAGCGCGTGGAAAAAGCATGAAGCATGTTGATGAGAATGGTCATAATAGAGAAGATTTCTCTTCTTCAGAAGATAAAGCGCACTGACACGTAAACTTTTCTTTTATTTGAGGAACGAGGCATGAACTGTTGTGTTCATACGTCATAAATCTCTCTCTTTTCATCTATTCTTGGCAAACTTATAATCAATCCCATTATCATTCAGTAGGCTCTTTGTTGTGACAGCTGATGGAGAAAACCCAATATGATGAATTTGACCCTGAAGTAAACTAACCCGAACTCGTGACTTATACTTGCACAAATGTAACAAAGAGCGGTGCCGATTTCCATTAGCATCTCTAAGTACTCTCAATGTACTTTATACTCTTCAACCATCCAACCATCAAGTATAAGACGTACATTACCTCTTGAAAATCCACAATTGAATGTGACACTGAGCACTACAACGTAACTCCTTAAAGTGATAGTTATTTTTGTGGCAAACAGAGCACAATTCCCCCACGTGGTAAAAGAGAAGGAAAATACTCCCAAAAATAACTAGATTTCCAAGTCTTCGTTTTTGGAAAAAGCTCGAACAAGGATCTCGAAGAATCTTCATCCAACCATCCCCGATACCTTCAGATACTAAGTACACTCGCCCGTGATATTTCACTTCAACCTCAAATAAATAATACTGAATTAACGCCGTTGTCACATATTCTGGTTAACTGCTCAATTCTAGCCTCCTTTGACATTTTAAGTGAACTATGATAATGGTTTCATCCCGACCATGGTTAAATGCACATAACCCCGTAAACCATGTAATAACCAAACTACCATGACGAATATCCAAACACACATCCAATTCATGAAGTACACCCTTTTATCCCTTCTTTGAAGCAAAAACCGTAGCACCAGCATCAAGTAAGATCCAGAATTACACTTTCTCTTCTCCAAGATGGTTCCATCATTACGGGATTTTACAACTCTAAGGTTTAAACCGAGGAATAGTTTCTTTCGCGGGATTTTACAAAACCAAGAATAAACCGTAAGATAGATCCGGAAATGCACTTTACTAATACCAGGATGTTTCCATTGTCACGGGATTTTACAAGTCTATGATTTAAACCGAGAAATAGGATCTTTCGCGGGTTTTTACAAAATCAAGACAAAACCGTAAACAATGTCAGCTTGAATGTGTTATGACGACTTTGGTTTCAGTGAATATCTGTTTTAGGGGAACATGCAACAGTTCATCAGCGATTCATAATCCATCATCAACATTATCATCAACCATCCAATAAACACTATGGTAAACACATCATTCACGAATTCTGTCAACTGTTATGGTGACCATATGAAGAAGTAAGCTCGATATACCAAACTTGATCATGAAGTAGAATTCCCTAGATTTGTTACTTACACTTGTACTAATCCTCGTGAAAAAGAAACGGTGTACCCAATGTACAAAACCTCTTGACATTCTCAACTGAGTGAGACACCGAAGTGATAGCTACGTTGTGGTTTAAGTGAGAAAGAATCACACACGTAACTAAATAGTCAAGCCTTTATCACCCTCTGTAAACGCTCAAACAAGTCATCTTCGCGGAAGGGTAGAAAGAAAGAAGACGAAATAAGTAAGCGTGCCAGGAAACCTCACATCAAACCCAAATACGAAATACCGTCCAAACAACCCCTTAGTCACCCTAGTTCCAATAGAAATTCAAGTCGAGACAAAATATTCTTTGTGAAAATGCATAGACCAAAGTATCAACCCTCATACCACAACATCAATCATCATCATACCAAATCTCATCATCGGATCTCGTCATCAAAACTCATAACATCCAAATCTCATTATCATCAAACTACTAGTCGTCCATATCCAAAAAATAGTTATCAACTGGTTCAAATATCAAATCACATTTGAAACACAAATCAGCTCGTTCAAGTCAATAGACAATTAATACCCGATCCAAACAACCTCCCATCTTCAATAAATCCGAATATCAAAATGGTCCAAATAAAACTTGCAAATTTAAATTCATGGTCCAAAGAAAATCAGCTCCAACTGTCTCGAATGATCATCAAGATATCCAATCTGTTTATGCATACTTCCAAATACACAAGTAGTAGCCCACGAGACCAAGTATCAATAGTTCATGACCCATATTCACTCAACCAATGTCCGGCCCATGTCCAGATTATAACAGCCCATGTGAGAAATCAGTAACTAAGGGAAAGGATACCCTAAATACACTAGTGTATATAAAGTCACTCCCCTAAACATTGCAACCCTAATCACAGTCTCACCTTATACCATACGCCCCCCTAAAATCCCTCTCATCCAAACCCTAAATAATCTGTCAAGAATAATTCCGCCTCTCAATTTTATATCTGCCACTCTCATCATAATCACGCATCATTAGGTCACGAAGACCTAGCCACAGGGTTGGCACGAAGATAATTATCAGGGCCACATGGATGGTCTTAGATCAGTTGAGATGGCAACAAGAATACTCAATGGATCAAGGTAGGATTTCCATGGTTTGATTTTCTTTTAACTTTGATATGTAAAACTTTTAACGAATAAAAGTTTGGATGAGACCTTGTGGTCTTGTTCACTCCTTAAGATTCGAACATAAGAATGAAGTGTAAACTTCTTACATAGATCAATGATGTTTACTTAGTTCACATGTGAATGTCTCAATAGACTTGCAACACCATGAACAAAAACTGAGATCAATACTTGTTTCTCGGATCCATTTTCATTCTTCAGTAAGATATGGAGTTCAGGAGTTTACTTTGATGTGTCACAAACGAATAAAAGAAACAAAGTATAACTTAAATGTTATTCTTAGTTCTGAAATTCGTATATAAAGCAAGAGTTGGGATCTGTGATGGTATTTTCGAGTGATTGTCCCATATGTTGGCATGATGAGTCATAACACAACCGAGATATGATATGAGATCCTATTTTTCCTTTTGAAGAAATATTCCGAGTCTAGGTCTAGGTTTGTGTTTGAGATAGGATAGAAGTTAGGATAGATTGTAGTTTGATGTTGTTGGAAGTGGTATTTGGATATGTTTTAATTTCTTGGACATCTCGTTTTCTGTTCTTATAAGCATGGACGGATGATGGTTGTTTAACCTGAGGTCGAGAAGTTTTGGTGTGTTGGTCACTTGGTCTTGTATGAGGTTAAGAAGTCATGTAGACAACTCACATCAAGATGGAGTCAAGTCGCTTTTGCATCAAAACAACACGCATCCATGAATCTATTAGTCATGTCGCATTAGACTTTTTGACTCAAGAGTCAGAAAGGAGAACCACAACTCGCATTAGTATTACTCAACTCGCATTCATTTTAAAACATTGACAGCACGCATCATATAGCAACATAGACAACTTGCATCTCCCAACTCGCTTCTGACCAACTCGCATCTTGACCCAACTCTCATGACCCAACTCGCTTATGTCCTTAGAAGGCAACTCGCTTAAAGTTCATTGTATCTGGACAGCATAACGACTCACAACCAGTAATACATTGAGTCAGGACAGTAAATACTGTCAACTCGCTTACAAAAAGTGACAACTCGCTCAGAAGAAGCTGACCACAACTCGCATCAGATACATTGAATTTGGACGTTTTTGACAACTCGCATTCAACAATGCTCCAACTCGCATCCAAGAAAGACCAACTCGCATTGTAGAACAGGCATACAAGCTGCTTAAAACCAGATTCAGTAACAGAAATAAAACTTGAATGAAACAGTTAAAAAACTGCATATAGCAAGCTTAACAACTGTATAAAACACTCTTAAAAGAGACTGGTTTAGAACATGTAATATGATATATGACCACGACATACAACAAACCTGTAAGCCAACATAAACTCAGATTTAACCAACAACAGCAGCAACACACATCATCATATCATCACGTCAACTGAATCAAACGCCCATCAAAATATATAGACAGAAATCGTGAATCAAACCGTATACAAGACAACCCAAACCGCATATACGAACCATATAAACCGCATACAAAAACGATAAGAATCATCAAAACAACACAACCATGGCTCTGGTACCAATTGTTAGGATCCAAAATTTATGTTGTTTGATGATTCGGGTGGTCTAGGACAATGATTAAACAAGAAAGCCATTAGAGAGATGAAGAGAGTTGAGAGGAGGTTTCTTGAAGAGAGTTGCTTAACAAAAGAAAGATTAGATTCAAAGAAGCCACACCCCTTCCATGAATGGAAGGGGTATTTATACTTACAAATTACACGACCTCCTATCGGCCTGTGGATCAGGCATACAGTGGGTAAAGACCCGTCCTTCCTCCACGGTGTTGCACTAGACTAAACTACGCTACAAACTAACTAATTAACTACTAAATAACGTAAATAATTATATGTCTACGAGCTAACTTATGCTAGATTATAGTTGGGGTGACCGACACTTCACTATGGAATTTTCTAATTCCTAACACCGCCTATATTTCTTACCCTAGATACTTATTTATCTACCCCTACCCACCCACATAAACCGATCTCTAATCCTGCTTCCACCACCATTTTCAAAACAAAGGGTTTTCTGAAATCAAATCAAATCTAATCATGGTTAGATGTCCTCGTTGTCAATCAGTTGCAGTTATGAAAACATCATGGACAAATAGAAACCCAGGTCGAAGGTTTTATGCTTGTTCCAAAATTGTATGTGTTAATGGTTTTACTTTGTAATTGAACAATACATTGTGTTAGTCTTCAAATCAATTAAGTATTTGTTGTTTAATTTTGTTTTACAGGATTGTAACAGATTTATTGATTGGGTGGACCCAGAAATGTGTCATCGTTCAATGGTAATTATACCCGGTTTATTAAGGTCTTTGAACAACCATCAAGCAATGCTACAAAATATGGAGCAAGAAATATCAACATTGAAGAAGTATCTTATGGTTTCATGTATTTTGCTTTTTGTGTCTGTTATGTACAGCATATTGACCTAGCAGTATAGTATTTGGGTGTTTAATGTTAGATGTATTTTGGGACCATGATGTATGTCCATTGTAATGAAAGCAAGTTCTTGTAATGAAAGGAGTATTTTGGCACCATGATGTTTAATGTTAGCAGTATAGTATTTGGGTATTATGTTTTAACCCATTACCATAATCTGTTTTGACCCATTACCAAATTAAAGTCAACAGGAATGGGTACATTTGGGTGATTTTGGTGAGTTACCAAATTAAAGGAATGGGTACATTTGGATGAGTTAAAGGAATGGGTACAATTGGGTAAGTTAAAGGAATGGGTACATTTTGGCTGAGTTACCAAATTAAAGTCAAAGGAATGGGTACATTTGGGTGAGTTACCAAATTAAAGTCAAAGGAATTGGTACATTTGGGTGATTGTATTACCAGTTACCAAAATAATATACCATTAATCAATCAAAGCAGTTACCAAAATAACATACCAAATTAAAGTCAAAAGAACCATACCATTAATCAATCAAGTTTCAAGGCATATAATGTGTTAGGTCACCATATTAGTAACACAAGCATCAATATAAGAAATAGAGAAGAGAAGAGATCGGTTGAACAACACACACAAACACTATGCGCAGGAATATAGAGAAAGGTTATGCGTATGCAAGTGAAAGAGAATGAATTGAACAGCCAACCCTCAAGTGAGGGTTATTACAAGGTATTTATAGGAGAGGGAGCTAGGGAAACACTCCTAGTCCCTTCCTTTCCTTATTGGACTTGGGCCAAGGCTCATGGGCTTTCTACATAATCCTTGGCATGATTACTAACTTAAAAGCCATATTAAGCTAACTATTACATATGAATCACTAACACTTGAATTAAGGTTTAGGAGTGATTCCAACAATCTCCCCCTAAGTGTTGGTGATGAATGAAAGAGTGATAAACGTTGTAGGTGCTGATGTAATATTAGCTTTGACGTCTTCTGACATTCTTCTTTCTTGTGAGAAGAAGTGTCTTGATTCGAACAATCTCCCCAGTGTAGAGAAATTGTTTCTTTTGAAGTATTCTGCTTTGACGTCTTCATTATCTTTGTTCTTAAGTTCTTTGTTCTTTGAAAGTGATAGTATGTTGTGGTAATCTGCATCAGGTCTACTTCGCTGCTCCAGTGTCTCCACGTCTTTCTCCAACATGCTCACACGCTCTTTAATCATTGGATTAAAGTTGATGAAGTTCTTTACGTCTTTAAACTTTGTAGATTCTTTGTTGACGAAGAATCATTCTGACTTTGTGTTGCCTTTGATTATGAGAGAACTTTCATAAGTGATGTTGTTGGTATGAGCATGTAGAGAATCTGCACGATCAGTCCGCTCCAGAGCTTCCATAAGAAGTAAACATATGAAAGGTTAGTAATAAGCGGATTCCGGCACTTACAAGTTTGAACTTCGAGAGTGTTAACAGCATAGTGTGAAAACACAACTCTAATTCTTACAAAGGCCGTTCCTGAACCGGAGTCCCACAAGTGAGATAACGCGATGTACCGAAGTACACCTACGGTTCAGATGAGTCGCTGAGGTACACCGAAGCATCACCTCACAACTGTAGACCGTTTGAGACCACTAAGCGTAATCCACGGGGAGTTACCGAAGCGACCTGCTGTCAGGGCTATTTGATGTTGACCCTGGCAGGAGTTTCCATTCAATCACTGAGGATCACAGTAGTGAACCTCTCATAAATGTTCTCGACAGATTGCTAGGATCTGTGTAGGATTCAATAACGTACCACTGTTGTTCTTATTGTTGAACAACAAGTGATGAAATGTCAAGTGTACCTAAGAGATCTTTTGATGAATCTCGTGGCTCTAGACTCAATAGTGTGTTTTGGTTTTCCTGAGCGGAGACTAGGGAGAGGGTCTCCTTCTTCAATACCAGCAATCTCTAAGAGAAAGCCGATAGTTTATGTAGGGTTCCCTGTGAGAATGAAACAAGCTTCTGTTGGGAGAAACTTGAGTGGCTAAGAAGGTTTAGTGCATGCGTCACTGGGTCCATGACGACTTTTAATCTTCAATACCGGTGTCACTAAGTGACAACCAGTAGCATATGAATTGAACCCGGTGTCTGCCCTAAGTTGAATAATCTGGAGGGCTATTTCTTTTCACCCTTTTCTTTGCTTTTCTTTTTAATTCTTCAACTCCTTCTTTATCCGATTCTCAATTTCTCCTTTTTTTTTATAATCATACCTAAGGACTTCTAAGTACTAACTATTTGTGATGTCCTTGGGTAGATCCCTCCGGCTCTGGCGGATCATAGGACGGTTATTCCTAACCCTAGTCACCTTATAACTCCATGACTAACCTATGTTGCCATAAAACCATTTTCTTGAAAATCTCTCAAAGTGATTATGATTGAAAACCATTTTGTACCACTGTAAGAGTTTGATCATTTGCAGAAATACTCTCCCTCGACACGTGCTTAAGTGTTTTGACAGAAATTTGCAAGGTGAGAGAAGAGCGCGCACTTTTGAATTGATCGACTCAAGATAGACAATTCCCCGAGGGACACGGTTACGTTGCATAGTTAAAGAGTTACATTGTCAGCTTTTAGGTGACAACTAGCTCTAATAACTACCTTGAAGGTGTGGACAAACCTCGAAAGGTTGTCAAACCCGTCAAAGTTCATGTCTATCAAGAGCTTCTCGAGTAGGTACAATTTACTTGGATAAGTCTTTGGAAGACAAATCTTTTCAATGTATGACTGTTCAGATCCCGTCAATTCATGGGTTAAGTCTTTTCACACGACGATTCAATAGCAAATCAACATATTTCTTATCACCATATATTTCTCCCCCTCAAAAATGGCATATAAATGTTATTTTTGAAGAAATGTTGAGAATAAATATGACCATTTTGAGTTTTGTGGGAAGATTACACAAAGAACAATTTGTGAACAAAATTATATAAGTCAAGTACTCCCCCTCAACAAGTGATATAAATGGTTGAGGTTTTGAAAATCATAAGGGGAAGTACTTGTTCTTTTGAGCAAAACCTTTTAAAATTGAAAGGTTTGATAGGTTTTACTCAAAAGTAAGAAGCTTTCGCTCCTTTTATAAGGATTGTGGCACTGAAGCGTACCACAGGGTCCTTTCATTAGAAGAATGGGTTGTACACTGTAATGTGTGTACAAGCCATCGTCAATATAAAATCACACATCTAAGATAATATGAAATAGAAGCAGTTTAAGGGGTACCAGGAAGTCCATCAATCTTTCCAGGAATGCGATCAGGGCGTTGATAGCCGGTGAGAGTAATCCTGGGACGACCACCTACAAAGCTCTCTAGTGTTCTGAACTGGTCCCTTCTGTACAACCTTTCATCTATCTGAGTGATGATCCTCTTCACATCCCGTCTATCCTTAGAATTCCATCGCTTTGGAGATCCAATGCCTTCATGTATCTCCTTCAACCTATAAGCCAAACCGTCCCTCACCATCTTCAATGTGTGATCCCCAAACTTGTGAAGATCTCTACACGCCATCAAGCAGTTGCGATGTAGTTCGCTATGGTAAACTACTCTGAATGGTTTGCTGATGAGAGTGTATTGTGAGAGCTGGTTGATGTTAGGTATTTCTAGCTGAGGTCTGGTGAAGTTGACACGAGTCTGATAGGATTCAACAGCAAGTTGTAAATCTTCTACACGTTCTTGGATCACTATGCTTCTGATGAAGATGAGTAAGGACTTGATGTATTCACGTTGAATTTCAGTCGATAAATGTCTCATTCTTCCCTGTACTTTATCAAGATACAGATCTTCAATGTCGTTGAGAGACAAGTTCTGAAAGTCCGCTTCACAGAATTCATAGTCCCTTTCGTCTTGTCTTTTGACCATGATAGACTTGAGGAAGGTGTAATCCCATTTAGACGAAAGGGTGACATGCTTAATAGCCACGATCCCTTTATCACTGAACACTTCATGTTGAGATTTTCAAACCTGGCAGCTCTTGTAGTAGATTCGTCGGCGTTCTGGCCAATGATGAATCCCATACATTGCATCAATGTCATACTGTTCCACGTTGTTGGAAAACATGTGGGTAGCCTTTTCTTCGATGGCTATGCAGTTGGAGTATATGGCTACCGGGAACGGAAGTGTAAGTGATGTAGCGTATTTCTTTGTACCATCGCTACCGTGTAGAAGAAATTCCAAATATTTGTTGAAGAAATAGCGAAATGGAATCCTAGGTTGATCTGGTTGGCCAATTGTTGATAGAGGTTTAGACCAGTCGGTGTAGTATGGAGGGTTGTCTCTTCTGGTGAAGTCGATGTTTGCTTCAGGGCTGAGCCAATCAATGTTGTTAGACATGGCTCGTGCTATATTATCAAGGTGATATTCAACTTCAATAGCACTTTTCAAGCTGTCTTTGAGTAGTTGAAATGCTTCATTCTTGATTCGTTTCAACTCTGATTTCGTCATCTTCTTCACACGGAACTTCTCTTGCAGTAACTTAGCATGCTGCAACATACTACCTTCTACCATATCTGGATCATCAGTTAGAGCAGGAGTGGCATCAACAAGTTTAGAAAACCATTCAAACTCGGTGTCATCTTCGTCTAGCCATGAGACGACATCAGCCTGAGGCGTCTTCTTCTTCCTCTTTGGCTTTGATGAGGATGATGGTTTCTTTGTTGTTGAAGCGGGAGAGGTGGGTTGTTGTTGGGGCTCAAGGACTTCCTCATCGTTACCACCAGTATACTTGAAGTGATCACCGATTTTCTCAGTCTGGGGTGGTAACTTAGAGTCCTGAGGTTTGTCAGTAGAAGAGCGAAGAGGAGATCGTCTTGGTGGTGGAGTCCTTCGGGGTGGTGGTGGCATAGATGATGGTTCACCAGACTTGTTTGAACGTTTGGGTTTGTTATCTTTATCCATATCCTTGTCTTCATCGTCTCTTGGATGTTTAGGCCTTTCAGCTTCTTCTCTGCATGCTGATTTGAGTTGGTATTCCAGCAATGCTTCAAATAATTTACCTTCGTGAGAAGTAAATGTTGCAGATCGTTTAGACATTTGAGCTACTAGCCTGGAAACCAATTCAGCATCTGAGAATATTATGGGATCAACTGGATTGATGTTTACATGCATAGGTGTTGATCTCATAATTTGCTTAGCCAAATGCAATAGATTCGGATAGAGTTGTTTGGTGTACATTTCTCTTGTCATACCAGGAACGATGTCAAGAAGGAACTTTCATTTCCCCTTGAGGATCACGTTGCATGAACTTCTGGATGTACTCCCTTTCAGCTGACATCTTGTCATTCTCGTCATGAAGATACTGAACCTGGTCAGCGAGAAAATTCAGCTTTTTGTAAAGCATGTCTTTCTTCCTGACCTGCTTGATAGCTTTAACGATCCTTGTCTTTGCCCGAGAAGTCCAAGAGTCCGTTGGCTTCTTCACGGATTTGGATGTGGATTTGGTTGATCTTCTGGATGGTGGTGGTGAAGAGTGAGAGGATGAATCTGATGATGAAGAGTCATGAGGAGGTTCAGGGTCCTTAGGAGGTTCAGAAGTTTTCTCCTTGGAATGAGTTGGATTGTTGAGAAGATAATCATCATAGTTTACTTTGTCATCTTTTCCAGTTTTAGCCTTTTCTTCAGCCTGAATCCTGGCCTCTTCCTCTGCTTTGGCATGAGCTGCATCCTCTTCATCAGTCTTTTCTTTCTCAGACTTTTCCTTTTCTGGTTCTTTAGAATCATAGGTGATGGTCTCCTCCAGTCGCTGTTGTTGTGGATCATGAGTGGTGGTACCAGTTCCCTTATCGGGTTGATTAACCGTATCAGGATCTGGTGTAGTTAGTGCACCACTTGACCCTCCAGGGCTACGAATTTGTTGCTGTTTGAATTGTTCAGCAACGTGTTGGAGTCTCAAAATTTTCACCTTTTTCCTGTAATCTTTGTCAAGTTGCTCATCATCGGAACTTTCTTCTTCTTCTTGCTCAAGCACCGGAGTCTTTCCCTTGTCACCTTTGGGACTTGGAGGTTTTGCTACTTTCTCAGTTTCAACGATTGGAGTTTCAGAGTAGAAAACTTCTTCATCCGTATCAGTGTTTTCTGAGTCTTCATCGACTAGCTTTCTTTGCGGTTCAGACTTGGGAATGGGAATAGGAACAGCTTCCTTAGATGGAACTTTCCTTTTGTGTGGAGGTTTCCTCTTAGGGAACCTTCGTTGACTCTCAGTGCTTGCAACACTTCCTGCACTGCCTCTTCTGGTTTTCCTAGTACGGGTACCAGAAGACTTGTCATCGAGAAAACCAACTTTGCTTTCTTCAACTGCTACCAGATACCTTTTGTATGTGTAGAGCTTTTTGATTTCATCAGACAGAAGGTGATCCGGCAACACAACACCCTGTTTCTTCGTTGTTGATTCCTTGAATCTGACAGTTAGAGTAGGTTCAGACAACATGTCATGATTGTTGGGGTCATTGAGTCTCTTGGGGATATCAGGATTAAGCCCAAGTGCTCTTTGGATCAACATTTTTGTATATCTGATATAAGGAATCTTTGAGCCAAGCTTTTTGAGGAATGACATCATGTCGTCCCATATCAGAGCTTCAATTTCGATGTGCTTCATGTTGATCAAAGCCCAAAAGATATGCAGTTCCAAGAGCTTGGGATGCTCATAGCCACTGTCACGACCGAAAACAAATTTGGTGATGATGATGTAGAGAGTTCTCCATGGTTGAGGAATATTCTTAAGATCCACGTATGAATGCTTAGTGATTACTCTTGTAGCTTCGTCATAACCAATGTCGATCATGAATTGTAGAACAATCTCTTCAGTTGGTGCAGCAACCTAATCGGTAGGCTCGATGTCGGGAAGGAGGAGAACAGCCCTTAAGTCTGCAGGTGTGATGGTGACTTGTTTGTGGTTCAGAGTCACTGTCACAGCATTTTGTCCTTTGATCTTTTGCATTGTGTTCCAGAACTGATGAATGTAGATCTCAGGCACTGTAGCAGAATTTGAGAGCATGTTCTGATAAGGATGATTCTTCAGAATATCCACAGCAATCAAGCAACAAGACTCTGAGCAGGTGAGAGTTTCAAAGTCAACACGAAGGTTGTTCTTTCCAATCTTCATCGGATAGCCATTAGGGAAGATATCAGCAACGGTGAGAACATTTGGTGCATCCACATTCTGCATTTGAGCGTCCATGTCGTGATCTGAAATATATTTAGCCAAAAGAACCAACATATCGAAAGACATTATGTTAGTCAACAGATGGTTTTATTGTCTAATTATTGAATGTGCTATGTTGATGATTGTTACGAGTCCAAAGTCACTTGTTTGTCCAATAGTCCAATGATGTCGTGACAAGTTTCGTGAGATAATTAACTTTAAGTTTTAAAGTCCATGTTATCACTTATTTTTCACAACATATTAAATGTTTAAGCTTATTAGTGACATTATTGGTTTCGTGGCGTTATGATTTATTTATTTACAAGTTTGCACGCGTAACAATTCATAATAAAGGTTAAACAAGGCTTAGGTGTAGAAATGGCAAGCTTATGCGTAAACAGGAATGATATACGCGTAAACGCAAGCTTATGCGTAGGATCCTGACTTACGCGTAGAACAAGGTGACCTTATGCGTAGAGCTTACGCGTAAGCGTATATAAAACCTTACGCGTAAGGCTTACTCGTAAGAGTCAACCTTATGCGTAGAGGTCACTGTTTATGCATATCCTTCATAGGATACGCGTAGTCCCTTATGTAGAACCTTACACGTAACAGTTACGCGTAAGATTACTCTTACTCATAACATTATAAGCGTAAGGTGATCCTTATGCGTAGTTTGCTAGTAACCTTGATTCTGAATTTTCACTTGTAACAAACCTGAAATAAGTTCATCATAGCATCAATATTAACACATAGATTCATTCTATAACAGATTTAATCACAAACACTCATTCAAACAGTTATGCGAAAAAACCCTTATGCGTAAACATAAACCCTAAGTTTTAAGAATTACGCGTAGGAGAATTAGCCATAGGAATTGCACTAAAATGATTCTGGTAGTTCTAAGAAGTCAAGTGAGTTGATATATCTACGTTTTAACACTAAATTCTCAATTAATCAAAAATACCCAATTATGAAGAACATAAAGCCTAATTTCTAATTTTCAATCAATTAGTGTTTCTGGGTTGATTCTAAACATGGATATGTTCAATTCATCATGTAAACAACATCACACAACAATCTTTTTAACCAAAAACGTTCTCATTTGAAAATACCCAAATTAACGCAAGAACCCTAATTTTCAAATATCATTCAATTCGTGTTTCTGGGTGAGTTTTGTGGATAAAAATGGTATTATTGACATTATACAAACATTTTGACACTACCATGTCAACCACAAACACATAAACAAGATTGTGTGTTCATACGCATACGCGTAGAACACAAAATCGTCCTTAGGTTAATATCTAACCGTTGTTATTCAAAGCAATTTAAAACCATTGTTTATAATCATGTTACAAACACAAAAACACTTACAAAATGAAGATCTGAAACACGGATTTGTGGAACGAATCTTAGGCGTAGGATTTGTTTGGTGAAAAATTAAATGTGAAGAGTTAATGAGGTTGGTGGGGTGTTTTGTTAAAATAACTTTATGCTTTTGACGTTTTTAGCCCCTCCACCATTTCCATTTTCATCCAATGCCTTTAACTTCCATTTTGGTTACCAAACGAGTGATATTTGGAAAGAAATTTGACGACACTCCCCCTCGACTTAAGAAATAATGAAAGTTTATAAAATATAGTCCGAGGAGTGTCAGAAAACCAGAAATGTGACCACCATTAATTAAAGAAACAACAGGGATAAGATAACATGCAAGTACAAGGTTTTATGAAACTGAGAAATATTTATTTTCTCCCCCCCAACACTTGATCGAAAAAAATACTGAATTTTGAAAGATTTGAGTGTTGACGAAAGAATTGTACTTGCCATGTTAAAGAAATATAGATAGAAGAATATTTTTGTTGTTTTATCTGATTTTGTAATTTTGTATTTTGTTTTTGAAAAGTATTTACAAAAGAGGTTTTGGTGTTTGACTGGTTTTTAAGAATGTTTTAAGAGTTCATCCAGTTCCTCTTGAGTCAAACACCGCATACCAATCCGGTGGACCAACTCATTAAACCTAGCAGGAGCTAAGGCTTTAGTGAGGAGATCTGCCAGTTGGTATTCTGTACCCACAAAGTATAATTCAACAGTACCCTGTTCCACGTAGTCCTTGATGAAATGATATCGAAGATCGATGTACTTTGATTTCGAATGTTGAACTGAATTGCACGAGATCGCAATAGCACTCCGATTGTCGCAATACATCGGGATTCTGTCAAATACGTAACCATAGTCCTTGAGTTGTGTTCTCATCCAAATGACTTGAGCACAACATGCCGACATGGCTACATATTCTGCTTCTGTTGAGGAGAGCGATGTACAATCCTGCTTCTTCGATTGCCATGACACCAGTTTATCACCAAGAAATTGTAATGCTCCTGAAGTACTTTTCCGTGAATCTAAGCATCCTGCATGATCAGCATCTGAAAAAGCTATTAGTTCAAAACCAGAATCCTTCGGATACCAGATCCCCAAATTAATGTGTTAGGAATTAGAAATTCCAGGTATTAAAGAGTCGGTCACCTCTAGTATATGTAATCGTTAGAAAGCTCGTAGTCGTAGTTCTTTTAAGTTAAGTAGTACTTAGTTAAGTAACACCGTGGAGGACGGACGGGTCTTTACCCACTGTATGCCTGATCCACAGCCCGTTGTGTGGCGTTTTATTGTAAGACTATTAATACTCTCTACCTTCCAAGGTAGAGAGCTGGAGCTCATAATAATATTTTCCTTCTCTCACTATAGTTCCCAACTCTCTTCCTTTCTCTCACTAGAACTTTCTCTCTCTAACATACTTATACGCCTACTTTGATCATGGTTTAGAGTGTTTGAGAAATCTAATATCCAACAATTGGTATCAAGAGCCATGGTTTGATCACTCATCTTTCATGCTCTTTGTTTTGGTGGATTTCATAAGGTTTTTGGGGTATTAAGGGTTTAGGAGAGTTTGATTCATTTGGACAAATTCTAGTGTTAAAGTTTGAATTTTGCTTGTACTTTTGTGTTTAGGATCATCATATGTGTTTATGTTTTGAATTGGAAGGCTTAAATCATTGTGGTTTGATTGTTCTGGATTGATAAAGTGGTTATTTGTGAAAGAAGGACGAAGCGAGTTGAGTCTCGGACTTGTTTTTCTTCAAAGCGAGTTGCTTTGTTATTTGATGCGAGTTGGTACATGCGACTTAGCTGTTTAGCGAGTTGATATTTATGCGACTTGGGTTCTAAGCGAGTTGTTTCTTTAAGCGACTTGAGATCTAAAGCGACTTAGCTATTTAGCGAGTTGTAACGCTAGCGAGTTAATTTAAGCGACTTAGTGTTCAAGCGAGTTGATTTTGTTGCGAGTTGATACTAAAGCGAGTTGGCTATTTAGCGACTTGATTCATTAAGCGAGTTGATTGTGATGCGAGTTGATTGTGATGCGAGTTGATACTAATGCGACTTGGCTATTTAGCAAGTTGACTGCTTAAGCGAGTTGTGTATTTAGCTACTTGTTCATTTAGACTTGTTACTTCTTCGTGATACATTCTTACGGTTGTTCTTTTGGTTTAGTAAATCCCGTGAAAGAATCAATTTCCCGGTTTAATCAAAGAATAGTAAAATCCCGTAGAATTTGTTATAATGGCAAACATCGTTCCTACCACCAGTGCTTCGTCAGTAGCTGAGGATGTTCAAGCTGCTGGCTCAGATACTCGTCCACCCATGCTTGATAGAACTGACTATGACTCTTGGGCTCAACGAATCAGATTGTACCAAGTGATGCATCTTCTGCTGTCAATAATGATTATGTTTTTGATGAATTCACTGCATGTGCCTCTGATGATTCTGTAATTTCTGAACTAAATGCCTATAAAGAACGTGTTGCTATTTATGAACAACGTGCAAAATTTGAGTTGACCACTCGTGAGCAGGAAATGGATGACCAAGTGCGTACAATCATTAGAAAAAGTAATTTTAGAGAAGAAGTATTAAAACAAGAGTTAAATTCCTTGCAAGAAAAGCTTTCTAAAACTGCTAAGCAAAAACAAGAACTTCAAGAAAATGTGAAAATGCTTAAGCAAGAATTTAATGCAAAGGAATCAAAACTCTTGAAAGACTTTTCTAATCTGAAAACTTTGAAAAACAAACTTGAAAACAAGTTGTACATACAAGGGAACACCATTCAGACTACTCACATGATCACTAAGCATAGAGTCTTAAGCGATAAGCATAGCATTCCCCTTATTGAGGAACCAAATCCAGAGGTCATTAAAAAGGCTAGAAATGCTCATAAGGTTCTTTATGATGGCAAGGAAATCCTTAAACCTAGACAAAAACCTAGTTGCGTTGAGTGCACTGAGGAAGATAAGAAATCAGATGAAGTCACTAGGGACAAGATGAACAAGAAATTAGATGATCCTAAATGTAAAGAGAAGAAAATAAAGATCACACCCCATGATTACAAGAAGGAAAATTGGATTTCCTTGAACATGTTTAAGCCTCAGACATTGTTAACACCCAAACAAGTGTTCTGGAAAAAGGATTTAGATAAGCAAAAAGCAGAGAATCTAGTTGTAACGAACCCTCCCCTTAGGAAAATGCCTAGAGCGACTGTGTATCCTCCTAATACACCAATGCATCTTGTTCCTAGAACAATTGCCACTAAAAGCAAGACCTTAATTAGTCAATATGTTATCTTTCAACTATTTGTTGATTTTGAGAAAACTTGCAAGAAAAGGATCACACCCACTGGTATTACTGAAGGAGAAATGGGCTTTGAGCAAACTAAAGAATGTTATTTAACTGAAGTCATGCCTTTCTTTAAACTGCTAAAAGATCATTTTGAAAGTCTTAAAAAGGGAATGAACTTAGACATTAAAGAAATGGAAAAGGAGTTTGATGCAATGATAGTTGAGGTTAGTGACTATGAGCGAGCACTAAAATATAATGAGATTGAGAGGAAGAACTTGCATACACTAAATGAGACTCTTATTACTGAATGTGTTGCTCAAGATATGTTTTTCACTGCTACAAATTGTTCTATTAATGCTTCCCAATTTCATGAACTATCTGTTGCCCTGAAAGTCTCCCATGATCGTGTCATTGAGCTTGAAAAAACTAATTCTGAACTAAATGAGAAAATTGAACTGGATGATCACGACAATTTGGTTAAACATTTTTCTAAACTAGAAGTTGAGCATTTTAATTTACAACTAAAATATCAACATCTTAAAGAAAATGTCAAAACTTCAAATATCAAGACATCCTCAGATGCTCCAGAGTTTGATGCAGTTTTTCAAATTAACAAACGTGATGAACAGATTCAAGCTCATTGCAACACGATCAGAAAGTTGAAAGCCCAAATCTCTCAATTAAAGGGTCAAACGAACAATATGACAGGCTCCCAAATGCCTCCTCCTCTAGATTCTCAGAATTCTCAAATGTTTCATCTTCAAAACTTAGTAAATGCATTACAAAAGGAAAACGAAAGTTTTCTAGAAGAAAATGAAAAGGTTAAACGTCATTTCAATGAGTTATTTGAATCTATAAAGGTCACTCGTAACAAAAATAACAAAACGGTAGCCTCGTTACAAAAAGAAATTGAGAATCTAAAGAGTCGGGTAAAAGGGAAGATGCCAATGACCAATGAGGAGAATGGTGTATCAAAGGTACATGTCTGTAATAAATATGCTTTGTCTGTGAAATATGTTCCTCCTCATCTTAGGAATAACAAACTTGCTATTCAAACATATTTCTCACATCTTAAGGACAGCCTAGAATGTCTCCGTGAGATTGTAGAAGAGGATAAGTTAGAAAAACCAGATGATAATGCAATTGGCCATGCATGCTTATATGCCAAACGATCTCTAGAACTTCTAGAATGCCTAATTACAATATGCCCTAAAACCTTAGGTGAGCCAGTCAATCCCCTGATACCGTGTTCTATGCCTAGTGCCAAGCATGCAAGTCATTCAATGACAAATGTTATGAATGTGAACCCTAATGTGCCTTCAAGCAGTTCAGATTCCAAATCTGTTAGTGCTAAGAATGTGAACTCGAGTGTGCCCTCTAGGTGTTCAAATCCCAGCAATTCAAGTGTTAAAAAAGTTAATCTTAGTGTGCCTGCATGTAGTTCAGATCCCAGCACATCTAAACATGTGAAGCAAATAGTAGCAAAACCAACTAATGTTCCCATTCCCTCTACATGAGTAATCAGTGACATTAAAGCAAGCATGTCAAAGTCTCAAGACAATACAAGGAATGATAGGACCTCGAAAGCTAAGAATGTGCATTGGAAAAGAGTAGAAGACCAACCTAGGAACTTTAAGTTTGAGCCGAATAAAATGAATCGTGTTGATTCTAGTATTAGCCATAGGCGTATTGTAATTAAGTCGAATTCTGATACTATTTGCAAACCTTGTAATGATGTCTGCTTGAATTATGTTGCTAATCATGAATATGGTATGAATACTTTGTCTAATACTGTCAAATCCCCAGTGAATCTTGTCAATGAAAATTATCATGCTAAGAAGGCAAAAAGGCAAAGGAGAAAGAAAGTTAGAAAACAGTGGAAACCCACAGGAAGAACATTTAGTAAGTTAGGCTATCATTGGATACCTGTTGGTCATAAGACTAATCAGACAATGCCCACTAGAAAATGGATGCCTACTGGTAGAACTATTCCCTTAAGAAGTGAGCACACTTTGAATAGGGCTAATACAAACACTAGTACTGCATCTATTCATAATGATTCCATTGCCTTAATTTCTGATATGAATGCTTCTATTTCTGATGTGGGTGTTCCAACCATTGTTACTAACCAAATGGAACCCATTCTTGCATGGGGATCCCAATTATCCAGTTATCCATTATTGTCTGTGTTCAACTGCAGATCGTTTTGTGGTACCTGGACTCAGGCTGTTCCAAGCATATGACTGGCGACGAGTCACGGCTCATGAACTTCTTGAGGAAATTCATCGGGACAGTTAGATTCGGTAATGATCATTTCGGTGCAATTATGGGTTATGGTGATTATGTTGTTGGTGATAGTGTTATCTCTAGAGTATACTATGTGGAAGGTCTTGGTCATAATCTGTTCTCTGTTGGTCAATTCTGTGATTCTGATCTAGAAGTAGCCTTCAGAAAACATACTTGTTTTGTTAGAGAGCTTGATGGGAAGGAACTGTTAAGAGGAACTCGTGGTTCAAATCTTTACACCATCTCTATCGATGATATGATGAAGTCTTCTCCAATCTGCTTGTTGTCAAAGGCTTCGAAAACAAAGTCATGGTTATGGCATCGTCGTCTCAATCACTTGAACTTCGTCACTATCAATGATCTCTCCAGAAAGGACTTAGTTGTAGGTTTACCTAGACTAAAGTATGAAAAGGAGCATCTTTGTTCAGCATGCCAATTGGGAAAAAGCAAAAAGTATGCCCATAAACCCAAACCTACAAACTCAATTACAGAAGTTCTTCATACCCTTCATATGGATTTATGTGGACCAATGAGAGTGCAGAATATCTTTGGGAAGAAATATGTGTTAGTTGTAGTTGATGATTACTCTAGATTCACCTGGGTCAAGTTCTTAAGGACAAAGGATGAAACTCCTGATATCATCATCAAATTCATCAAACAGCTGCAGGTTCGACTTAACAAAACCGTCAGAATTATCCGAACAGACAATGGTACTGAGTTTGTTAACAAACAACTTAGTGAATTTTATGAAAGCATTGGAATCAGCCATCAAAGAAGTGTTTCACGAACTCCTCAACAGAACGGTGTAGTTGAAAGACGAAATCGAACTCTTGTGGAAGCCGCTAGAACAATGCTGATTTACTCAAAGGTTCCAATGTTTCTCTGGGCTGAAGCTATTGCCACTGCATGCTACACACAAAATCGTTCCCTGATTCACACTGTTCATGGAAAAACTCCATATGAACTAGTCCACAACAGTAAACCTAATCTCTCTTTCCTTCGTGTGTTTGGTGCATTGTGTTATCCAACTAATGAGGGTCAAGACTTAGGCAAACTGAGAGCTAAAGCAGACATTGGAGTTTTTGTAGGGTATGCACCAAACAAAAAGGGATACCGAATCTACAACAAAAGAACCCAAAATATCATGGAAACAATTCACGTTACGTTTGATGAGCTGACCGGTCAAACGGCTCCTGGACAATCCAGTTCAGGACCCGCACTTCAAAACAGTCCCATTGGTTCATCCCTTGTTCCAAACTCTTCTCAAGAAACTCCATATGTACCTCTATCTGAAGATGATTTAAAGAAATTGTTTGATCCTATGTTTGATGAACTTTATGATCCAAGTACTAATGAGGTGTCGATTCCTACAATAGAGGCTGCTCATATTCCTGTGAATGAAGTCAATCCTTCAGTCTCAATATCATTAAGTCAAGAAGCGCCTGCTGCTGATCCTTCAGTCTCATCAACAAATCATCATTCTTCAAATGTACATCATGGAACTGTTTTTGGCATCAATGATGAAGTTAATCCCTTTGCTACTCCTGAAGATGCTCCATTTGAAAACATATTTGCTCCTGAATCTTCATCAGAACCATCTTCTTCAGGAGACATCGACTCTGCTACTTCAGTCCCTCAACTACTACCACATGAACACCTCAGAAAATGGACTCACGATCATCCATTAGACAACATCATTGGAAATCCTTCTCGTTAGGTATCCACTCGTAAACAGCTTGCTACTGATGCCTTATGGTGCTTCTTTAACTCAGTACTCTCAAAGATCGAACCTAAAGATGTTAAAACTGCTATGAATGAAGACAGCTGGTTCAATGCCATGCAAGATGAAATTCATGAGTTTGATCGACTTGATGTATGGGAGTTAGTACCTGCTTCAGATTGTACTATGATCATTGCTCTTAAGTGGATCTTCAAAGTGAAGCTTGATGAGCATGGTGATGTTTTGAAAAATAAGGCTAGGTTAGTGGCTAAAGGTTATCGTCAAGAAGAAGGTATATACTTTGAGGAATCATTTGCTCCAGTTGATCGTATCGAGGCGATCAGAATCTTCTTGGCTAATGCTGCTAGCAAGAACATGGTTGTTTATCAGATGGACGTGAAAACCGCATTTCTTAATGGAGATCTGAAAGAAGTGGTTTATGTCAGCCAGCCAGAGGGTTTTGTGAATCCAGAGCATCCTACTCATGATTATCGCTTGAAAAAGGCCCTGTATGGGTTGAAGCAAGCTCTAAGGGCATAGTATGATACACTGTTAAAGTTTCTTCTATCTACCGGATTTAGCAAAGGAGCAGTTGATCCTACTTTGTTCACCAGAAAGTCAGGCAAACACTTAATTCACGTTCAAATTTATGTTGATGATATTATTTTTGCCTCGACTGACCTAATGGAATGTGATCGTTTTTCTAATGAAATGGGTTCAAAATTTCAAATTTCAATGATGGGACAAATATCATTTTTCTTGGGATTACAAATTTCACAAAGTCCCGGAGGCATTTTCATAAATCAATCTAAATATGCAAATGAGATTTTAAAGAAATTTGGATTTGATTCTAGTGACCCTGTTGACACTCCCATGATTGAACGAACCAAGCTGGATGAGGACCACTCAGGGATCATGGTAGATCAAACGAAATATCGTAGTATGATTGGATCCCTGATGTACCTCATAGCTAGTAGACCAGACATCTTGTTCGCTGTTTGCATGTGTGCTAGATACCAGGCTAAGCCTACTAAAAAGCACCTTGAAGTGATTAAACGGGTCTTTCGGTATCTCCAAGGAACCATCAATATGGGACTTTGGTACCCGAAAGACACCGGTATGTCACTAAAAGCATATGCAGATGCAGATCATGCAGGGTGTCAAGATACTCGTCGAAGTACGTCCGGAGGTGCTCAGTTTTTGGGTGATAAGCTTGTGAGCTGGTCTTCAAAGAAGCAAATGAGTACTTCTATTTCCTCTACAGAGGCTGAATACATAGCCATGTCATCTTGTTGTGCTCAAATCTTATGGATGAGATCTCAACTATCTGACTATGGCTTTGAATTCAACAAAATCCCTCTGTACTGTGATAATAAAAGTGCTATTTCTCTCTCATGCAACAACGTTCAACACTCAAGAGCAAAGCATATCGACATTCGACATCATTTCATCAGGGAACAAGTGGAAAAAGGTGTGGTGGAACTCTATTTTTTGAGGTCTGAATACCAGTTAGCAGACATCTTCACCAAAGCCCTTCCAAGAGAACGTTTCGAGTTTATTCTTCCACGACTTGGCTTGAAAAGCCTTCAACCAGAAACACTCAAACGCCTTCAGGAGGAAGACGAGGAGTAAAAGGTTCCCTTCATCTATCTCTTGTATATATCTATTCGAAAATCAAAATACAAAATTATAAAACCTTCAAAAATCAAATAGAAAAATATAAAACCTTCAAAATCCATAAAAATCTGAAAAAATTCGAAAAATCTTCAAAAAATATTGTCAATTTGTTATGTTTTTTTTTCTTTCTCGGTTCGACAATATCTACGGTCTTTGTACTATCATTCAAAGAATGACATGGGACTTTAGATGTTGTTCGAATTCTTAAAAAAAAAATCAAAAAATTATTTTTGAGAGAAAGAGAAACAATGGTTTATTGTCATTTCAGGCAGTAACCCGCTTTTTAAAGAAAGAACAGAGCCATTCTTTATCATGTTTTTCAAAATTCCATGCTCTGATTCTATAAACATTTATCTGCTGAAAACTAACTGCTTTGAAAAATAACTCAGTCTCTATTTTTGATAATCATCTGGACTTATTTGTCAAAATATCAATCTCTCAATCAACAACCTATGTCATTGATTGAGGGAGAGAATGATTTCAATTAAATTAAAAAGTTATTTGGCATTCAATTGTTTTCAAAAGATATACATGCATGTTTTATCAATGGAGTTTAAAGTCTTAAAATCCGATCCTTATCAGTTAAAACGCTTTCATAATCAAATCACAATTCCCCTTAAAAGCTTTCAAAATCAATTTAAATCAATAAGAGATCACAAATCTCAATTTGATAATTGTGATCGGGGGAGAATGTGTGATTTAAATTGGATTTAAACTGATAATTCGGTAAATGGTTTTATAAGGATGTACATGCTATCCTTCCCACATGTGACAAACGATTTCAAATTTTCCATGCACATGTTGAGGGGGAGCATCTATCTTAAACCTATGATTTGAAACGTGATCACTTATCTCAATGTGCAGGTTCCCTCTAGTATGTGCAAAACTCTTTTCAAATCTCGAGGCACATACTGAGGGGGAGCAAACTTATGAAAACCTCATCCTTCCCAAAAATGCTTTATCTACTTGTCTTGATTAGGGAAGTGATGTTGATATCTTTTAGAAAATAGTAATCAAAGAAGTTAATTCTTCCTCTTGCCTCCGTGTGCAAAACGATTTCAAACATTTGATGCACATGTTGAGGGGGAGCACTTGTTCTAAAAATATCAAAAACAATTCAGGTACAAAATGTTTTGATAATATATCACAAGTATCTGGATTGATTTTCAAATGGTTTTCAATTGGTTCAAATGGCAGATGAACAATACCAAATAGACCGACCAAATTTACTTTATGTACGGTGTTATAAGGATGATAAGGTTAGGTATTGGTTCCCATGATCCGCCAGAACCGGAGGGATCTACCCAGGGACAATCCACTAGTTAGTGTAGAAATCCTTAGGTATGATGATAAAAGGAGAAAAGTGAGATATGGGAAGAGTGCGGACTGAGACAGAGCAAGTACTGGAACAAACCCAACAAGGTTCTTGCTATGAAGTCTCGGTAAGCACTGAAGGGGTTGAAGAATTAAAAAGAATTGAATGAGAAAAGGGTGAAAACAAATAGCCCTCCAGATATTCAACCTTAGGGCAGAAACCGGGTTCAATTCATATGCTACTGATGGTAACATCGGTATTGAAGACAAGACGTCATGGACCCAGTGACGCACTGCACTAACTTCCCAAGCTACTCAAGTTCCTCTTAAAAGGGCTTGTTTCATTCTCACAGGGAACCTACATAATCTATCGACTTTCTCTTAGAGATTGTTGATATTGAAGAAGGAGACCCTCTCCCTAGTCTCCGGCACAGGAACCAAATATGCACGCATTGAGTCTAGAGCCACGAGATCATCAATAAATCTCATTAGGACACTTTCATTGAAGACTCTCTGTTTCACACAATGTGGAAAGAGAGATTTTATCTTGATTCCTACGCATTATCCTTGTGGTATTGCCAGAACATCTGAGTGATATGCAAACATACTCACAATGAAGATGGAAAACCTTCTGGAGCCAACATCAAACAAGCTCCTGGTGGGTGGCATGTGAGATCTATCAAATAGATCAACCATGTGACAACTGAACAGAAACAATGGGGCGATTCAATCTTTTGAATCAATCCTGGTTCAGGTTATGGATTGACGGATACCTTTGAAAAACCGGTCATTGTGCTTAAAAACTCTTTTCTTTAGCACATCGACCGTGTACGAATATTTCAAATCAAAAGGTGTTTATGATTGATAATTGATTTTCATTAAAACCTTCGTTGTATTGCAAAAACAATTTCTATTGTGCGATACCGATTGTTTTTCAAATCTCTTTTCATCAATCAGTGAATTTCTATTCGCTGGTTTACTCACTCTGTGTTGTCTTCCTTGAGACGTTCCGGTTTGAGAACAACTAGAGCAGCTGCGAAACCCTGTCAAGGAAATTCTTCAGAATTATACCTGATCACAGGCAGTACTTGTACTGATCAACGGGGAACCGTGGGCCGTGTACCTCAATTCAACGAAAGTTATCAAAGACACTTTCGTGCGCTTTATTGCTAACTATTTTATGCAGGTACACCCGACGCTTGCAGCTGATCAGAATGAAGCGATCAATCCATAGCCGCATGCTCACACAATATATTCATTTCTCAAGAAATCATGATAAGTGCATCAATGACTCTGATATTTTCACTCCATGCTTCTGCTACGCTGCTGCCAATATCATGAATCGACGAAAGCTTCCGCTACTCTGATGAGAAGATATCATGATCCAGAATGTGAGCATGTCCGTCCGAAAGTCACAACATCACATAATACCAACACCACAATGGATGTCTCAGAGATTTTTGTTAGTTGATGATCTCAAAAGCTGGCTCAAAATTATTATCACGTGGATCAGTAAAAGACCTCCATTTGGATTAACCAAACATGCAATGAGAAGAATCAATGACTACGAGCTTCGGAGCAAAGTGCTACATCAAGAATGCAAGAACAATTTTTAATGTAATATCTGTTTGTATTCAATGTAATTTTAGTATATGTTTGAGGTGACCTCCCTTAGGGGGAGATTGTTAGGAATTAGAAATTCCAGGTATTAAAGAGTCGGTCACCTCTAGTATATGTAATCGTTAGAAAGCTCGTAGTCGTAGTTCTTTTAAGTTAAGTAGTACTTAGTTAAGTAACACCGTGGAGGACGGACGGGTCTTTACCCACTGTATGCCTGATCCACAGCCCGTTGTGTGGCATTTTATTGTAAGACTATTAATACTCTCTACCTTCCAAGGTAGAGAGTTGGAGCTCATAATAATATTTTCCTTCTCTCACTATAGTTCCCAACTCTCTTCCTTTCTCTCACTAGAACTTTCTCTCTCTAACATACTTATACGCCTACTTTGATCATGGTTTAGAGTGTTTGTGAAATCTAATATCCAACATAATGGTTCCCTTGATGTATCGGATGATTCTTTTAGCCTCTGAGAGGTGAGTTTTAGTTGGTCTCGACTGATAACGGGAGCAAAGATATACGGCAAAGACAATATCAGGTCGGCTAGCTGTTAGATACATGAGAGACCCAATGATACTACGGTATTTTGTAGGGTCAACCAGTTTCCCATGCAAATCAGCGTCCAGCTTCTTGGTATGTGACATTGGTGTGGCATAAGTATCACAGGTATTCATTCCAAATTTGTGCAGAATTTCAAGGGCATATTTGGACAGACTCAAGAAAATACCACGGGGTAATTGATGAACTTGCAGTCCTAGAAAGAATGTAAGTTCACCCATCATGGACATTTCAAAATGTTTCTTCATTAGTTTTGCAAAAGCAGTTGAGTACTTTTTATGTGTTGACCCAAAAATGATGTCATCCACGTAAATTTGAACAATTAAAATATGTTCCCCGTGATATTGTATGAAAAGAGTTGGGTCGACCGAACCTTTGGTAAAATTATTGGCAATGAGGAAGGATGATAACTTATCGTACCACGCTCGAGGAGCTTGTTTGAGACCATACAGAGCTTTGTTCAGTTTGTAGACATGGTTCGGGAACGCGGGATCAACGAATCCTTCTGGCTGGCTGACATAAACCGTTTCTTTTAGTTGACCATTCAGAAAAGCAGTTTTGACATCCATCTGAAAGACCGTTATATTCATATGAGCCGCGAACGCGAGAAAGATCTGAACAGCTTCAAGACGAGCAACCGGAGCGAATGATTCTTCAAAGTCAATACCGTCTTCCTGTCTATAACCCTTAGCCACCAGATGTGACTTGTTTCTGATTACGTTCCCTTCAGCATCCAATTTGTTCTTCCAAATCCATTTGAGACCAATGACGTAGACCCCTGTTGGTCTTTCAACCAATTCCCATACTTTAAGACGTTTGAATTGGTTGAGTTCTTCTTGCATGGATTCAATCCAGTTATCTTTTGTCATTGCGTCTTTAATGTTTTTAGGCTCAGTTTGGCAGACAGTGAGTGCATAAATGCAATGTTCACCATCTGCGTGAAGGCGTTGTCTTGTAACGACTGGTTGATTTGGGTTGCCAATAATGTTCTCAAGAGGATGGTCTTTTGTCCAACGATGTGTAGAGGGTTGATGTTGGTATACATTGTGCAGATTTTGAGGATTCAAATGGTTTGTTGATGATTCCGTGACATCAGGTGCAGCAGTTTCATTGGCAAACGGGTTAAATAATGCATTTGGATCAAAATCTGCAGGTGGGGGTACTTCATTAAGAACATCAGCAGCTGGTTCAGCGTCGTTGGAAGCAGTTTGTTCAACTGTTGTTGTAGAGTCAACTGTGGTGCTTCTTCAACAGTAGTTGTTGTAGCAGGTGTATCAGGTATAAGAGTGTGATCAGGTTGAGCAACGGAAACAGCGGATACACCTGGAGCACGTTCATCAATGTCATCACTAAGCAGCGGAGCAAATAGCGTTTCCATTTGTTGACGAGTAAGCTGGGGGCTTAGTTCAGCTGATGATGGGGTTTGAGGGAAGTTTAAACGGTTATGACCGGGTTCTAAGCTGTTATGCTCAGAAGCCATCTCTGTAAGTTCATCAAAATTAGCATGAATCGTTTCCATAACCTGCTTAGTACGACGATTCCAGATCCGAAAACCCTTAGAATTTTCACAATATCCTATAAAGACTCCAATGTCAGCTTTGGCTTTGAGCTTTCCAAAGTCATCACAATCATTATTTGGGTAGCAAAGGGATCCAAATACATGAAAGTGTTTTAGATTCGGTTTATGGTTGTGGATAAGCTCAAAAGGTGTTTTGTTGTGGCGTTTAGTAATCATTGAACGATTTTGAGTATAGCATACAGTTGATACAGCTTCTGCCCACAAGTAATCTGGAAGTTTAGCATTGATTAACATTGTTCGTGCAGCTTCCACTAACGTTCGGTTTCGTCTTTCAACAACTCCGTTTTGTTCTGGTGTACGTGCAATAGATGTCTGATGTACAATTCCCACTTTCTCATAAAATTCTCGAAGAGTTTGGTTAACAAATTCAGTTCCTTTGTCTGTTCAGATTTGGCGGACGGTGTTCCGGAGCTGAACTTGAATTTTCGTGAGAAAGGTGATGATCATCCGTGGAACTTGATCTTTACTTCGAAGAAAGTAGACCCAAGTCCATCGTGAGTAGTCATCGACAATTACCAAGATGTAGCGTTTGCCATTAATCATTTACACGCGCATCGGGCCACACAAATCCATGTGAAGAAGATGAAGCACATGCTGAGAGATGTGTTCCACCTTTGAGGAAAAATGAGCACGGGTGCTTTTTCCTTGTTCACAAGCTGAACATAGGTGATCTTTAGAATACCGGAATCTTGGGAGACCTTTAACAAGTTTGTGTCGAGCAAGGTTGGTGATGGTTTGAAAGTTTAGATGTGAGAGACGACGGTGCCATAGCCAAGATTTTGTAGATGTAGCCTTTGAGAGTAGACAGATGGGAGATGAAGCAACCATGTCTTGCATTGAGATTGTGTATAGACTAGAATTGCGAGAGCCAGACATAAGATCGTTTCCTTGTAGATCACGAATGAAACAAGTTTTCTCCCTAAAAGCAACTTCCAAATCTCCATCACAGAATTGACCGACTGAAAAGAGATTGTAATCGAGGCCTTCCACATAATAAACCCTGCTAATTTCAATATTGCCATTGATATAATCTCCCTAGCCCATGATAGCTGCGAAGTGATCATTCCCGAATCTGACAGTGCCAATGAACTTTGTAATAAATTTTGATAACAGTTTAAGATTGCCTGTCATGTGTCGGGAACATCCGCTATCAACAATCCAAAGGATGATCTGTATCACATGCATTACACACAGACGACACAGATGGAATAGAGGTAGATGTGGAACCCGATGAGTTAGAGGGTTCCTCAGCAGTTATAGTAGAAATACACACATCAATGATTTTAGGTATCCATTTAAATCCTAGTGTATTATGTATCCAATTCTGCCATCTCCAACTAGTCTTAGCTTTAGTCTTAGTGAATGCACTAGGTGGTACTACATTCTTTGTAGGTGATACTGGAACTACAGTTACATCAATGCGTTTTTTAGAATCTAAGGAGGGCGGTCTACCAAGTACAGACTTAGAAGCATTAGTGGGCCTAGAGGTATTCCGATTCTTAGGATTCCGTAAACGAGACAAGATAGCTCTAGCAACACATTTTTCATGACAATCAGAAAGCATACTTTTACGACAAATAACACAAGAAGCATCTGACTGAATATCAAAAGTACTTAAAGGTTTAGCATTCGTTACAACACTTTTTCCATTACATTTGTCAGACGCAATATCTAAAGTGGGTGCAACATGAGTCTTATTCAAAATCCTAAGGTGTTCTTCTACTTCAGCATTCTTTATTGATCTTTTCTTAGGTCGCAACTTCCTATTCTTCCTTGTATTGCTCCTAGGCTGTAAAGTGCGGACGTTGGGAAAAGAGGCAACTATTCATGTTTCAGTAGAGGGAAACACATTAGTATCTTGTGTTTTGTCAGTAGGCATTCTGGGTTCACGTTTGCTAAGTGTTACAGGTGCAATTCTCTTAAGGATGCTAGGCTGAACTTGTTCATACTTTCCTAACATTTCCCGTAACTTAATGATAGTGTGCACCAAATCTTGATTTTCAGAACGAAGATTTCCAGCAAAATTCATGACTTCTTTAGTGTGTGAAAGATAATGATCAAGTTCGTTTGATGCTTCATCACGAGTCTGTTTGAGTAAATCAAATATGACACCATATTCCTGTTTAACTTTTGAAAGTTCATGTTCATATTTTGAGATTTGACACTTAAAAGACACGTTTTGATCATCCAGTTGCTCAAGTTTTGGATTAAGATTTTTTGCATGCAACTTGGCGATTTTGTTTTGAAAAACAAGTTGTTGATCGTGAATATCTTTTTGACACCAATTAAGACGACGTTTTTCATTTGAAAGTTCGTTTAATAATCGTTCATTTTCAACTTTTAAAGACTCGATTTGAAGCACATTATCAGTATTCTCAACAATTTCAACAGAATCAACAATATCAGCAGAGAGATGATCAGATGCATATGCAACAGATTGTAATAACACAACATTATGGATATCAGAACAGATAACATCTTCCAAGAGTCGATCAACATCTTTTCTCAACAGTTTCTTTTTGCGTTTAGTATTTGAAATCGATGTTTCTGTTTTCTCGAAACTGTTTTCATGAGACCAAGTTCCTTGTGAAAATCCCTTTCCCAATATTGTGCACAAGTTTTTAAATTTTTGACATGGGGTAAAAGTCGTTTCTGGAGAATATCTCGTTGTTCTCGTGCCATTGGCGATTGAAAATGTTCAACTTTTATTTCAGAATGAAATTCAATCTCACGTTCCAAAATTTTGAGGTCAGATAAGAAAGTGTCAAAGTATTTTATAACGCGACAACTTTCGGCTTTTGTTTTAAATTCACTAAGTGAAGGTAAAGGACCATTAATTTGTGCACCATTGTGTTTGGGACTAACTTCAGAGACTGGTGTGATAACAAACGGTTTGTTAGAAGTATCTTGTTGTTTGACAAAAGTGACGGCTTTTGAATAGTTAAATGGTTTGTTATAAACGACATTTTCCATTTTTGACCGACTCTCGTCATCTTCATCTAATTCCTCCATGCGATTATATTCAACAACAGTAATAATTGAATCATCAATTCTATGTTCTGCACTGTAAACTTCAGGATTTGGTTTGAATGCTCTGTTTGAAAACTTAGGTTTGTAATCAGCAAGTATTGGTCCATATCCATTTGGATTAGGTTTAAAAGTAAACTTTTGAATGGTTGTGATTGACTCACCATGTTTATAAACAACATTTCGGAACTCTTTGATTTTGGTTTGTAAGTCGACAATTTCTTCAAGATAGTTATCTATTCGTTTCGTGGAATGCTGTTTGTACTCTGAAAACTGTTTATGACAAGTTAACAACTCAGCCTTGGTTTTTTTAGTTTCCAAAGTAAGAGTGTTAAGTTGTTGTTTATGTTCATGTTTCATTTGTTCTATTTGAGACAACAAAGCATTCTTGGAAACGGCTAGATCACGTATCTGTCGTTCTAATGATTTTTCGTTTTGATGAGATTTAGCAAAAGCGACTTCAAAACCTTCTTCACGTTTTTCTTGAGTTTTGAAAAAATTGATTTGGCGAATTAGCATTCATTATCCCTAATTAACAGTGCATTTTTCTCTTTTAATTTCGTGCAAATTTCCAACCGAGAGTGTTGGTCTTTAATTAAGGTCAGGAGCTCAATTTCTCTATTAGACCGAAGCTCATTTTGTTCAACGTGAGTCTCAACATGATCATTATTTAGATCCTCAAATATAATTATGGAGTCAACTTGATTATCAATATTACCCATAAGGTCATCTTGATCTTCAAATATAACTACGGGATCTATTTGATAATCATCGGAATGAGATGTGGATTGCTTATGTTGAACACTCTGATCCTGGTCGGATGGAGAAATTGGTGGAGATATCAGATCAGGGATGAGTATATTTTGTTCAGGTACCTGAGACAAGCCATCAGTGTCATACACTGGGCCTGTGTCACTCATGTGTAGAGCTTGCATTTGTGCCATCAACATCACTGCTGCATTAGCCTGCAAGTCCTCCATATCATCATCAGAATCTGCATCTGCCATAAAGCTCTGTTCCTTATTTGTAAGAGTTCCACTAGCTTCATCCTTAAGAGCCAAGAGCAACGCCTCTTTATGATAAGCACTGCCTCTTGTCCTCGGCTTAGGACATGCATTAGCCAGATGACCCTTTTCATTGCAGTTATAACAACGAAGACCATTAACCCCATTCTGAGCATTCCCCTGTTCAACCACTTGACCCCTTTGTTGTTGTGGAGCACCCATGTTATTCCTTCCAATAGCATTAAACCCTTGACCACCTCCCATCTGACGACCATAACCACGGTTCTGAACTTCAACGCGTCCATTGTTCACAATAGCTTGATTCCTTGTATTGGATGAGGAACGAATGCGATTGTTGGATTTGTTTGTATACCAACCGAAGGCTTTAGCAATGATAACAAATCCTTGTTGCAATTCATCAAAAGCATCAGAGTCCTCATCAGCTTCACTGTAAAGTGCTTGAGCATTGTTGTTGTTGTATGGAACCAATTGATTTTGTTGAGGTTATTGCTGTGACTGATCATATGGTGTAATGGTTTCAGTTGGTTGAGGAGCGGGTTGCGGAGCTGTTTGAGGAGGAAGATTAGTTTGAGCCCACAAAGAAAGTTGTTGATTATCAGGAATTGACTGTGAAGTCGGGAGTCCACGGATAGTCCTTTCTTTGTCAAATTCTTTTTGGTGAGGCTTCAAATAGTCGTACAACAATCCGTATGTAGCATGATGAAGGTTCTTAGCTTGACGGAGAAAAAGGACATACTTCTCCCATTCTGGACCAAGACTACTGAGGAACTTAGTGTTGACAGCAATTCGAGGCATGATGATGTTGTGTTTGTCCAAATCATTAATGATGTCTGAAAAGCGATGATGATATGACTCTAATGTCTCTCCTGGTTCAATCATGAAGTGTTCATAAGCCAAGTAGATTTTGGATTCCATGTCTTCCTGATTGAGTGTTGTGCCTTCCATTAGAAGATGAATATGTTCCCACATTGCTTTAGCTGTCTTTTGATCATCAACACTTCGAAGGATCGGATTGGGTAGTCCCAAAAGGATGTATTGCATTGCTAGTTCATCGGCTTCAAAGTGTAGAAGTTCATCACCAGTGAGGTCGGAGATAGTTGCAATGTTGGTGACAGCATCTCTTGGTGGATTGGCATCTGGATCTGCAGGTGTGATAACAGTAGGCATCTGAAATGGACCTTCCATAATGACCTTCTTTAAAAACTTTCCATGTGGCTTCTTTAGATCACAAAACCTAAAGAACCTTATCACCCATTGATCATAATTTCTGGGAGTGAGCATTGGAGGTCTATCAAGTGAGCCAGCTTCATGAATTGATTGTTGGCTGCTTAAGGCTTCACACATCTTGCCAAACCATGTTGGTTCCTTCATAGTATTCCTGGATGTATGTTGATTGTAGAAGTTTGTGTAAGGTTGTACTTGAAGACTAGGTGGAGTTTGAACCATTTGAGGTTGTGGAATTGCTCCAAGTTGTGGGGTATGTTGTTGATTAAATTGTTGTTGATAAATTTGTTGTTGATGATTAAATTGTTGATGTTGTGGACTTAGTTGTTGTTGTTGTTGATGATAAGTGTAGGGAAAATAGTTAGAGTATGGTGGTTGTGACATGTTGAAAACTTGTGTTGTTAAATGGATCTTTGTAGTCGAATGAACCGTTGTTGATGAAGTATCCTTAGGCGTAGAAATCACAGAAAATCAAAGTACCACTTATGCGTAAAAACACCAAAGATACGCGTAACAGCAATAGTTACGCGTAGGATTAGCTTACGCGTAAGAAATGAGAAAAACACTAAAGTTATGCGTAAACAGAAAGTTAAGCGTAGAAAACTTAGGCGTAGGATTACCTTATGCGTAAGACAGAGCTTAGGCGTAAGAAGAATCTTATGCGTAAGAAGTTCTTCGCGTAAGCTTAAGCTTATGCGTAATTTTAGCGTTTTACCCAAAAGATCTTTTACACTATCACAGTGCAAAAGATATCCAAAGTCGAAGTGTTTTCAGGCTTATACAAGCAAGAAAAACACTGAGTAATCCACGAAGTTGAAGATCAAACCAAGGAACAGTTACGCGTAAGATTAGGGTTTCACTTACGCGTAGAAATTAGCCAAAAATGATTTCTGCCAACCGATGTTTCCAAACCAGATTTTTGTGATGAAATAGCTTCAATATCACCAAAATAACACAAAAGTGTGAAACTTGATGATCCAAAGCTTATAAAACAGTTATGCGTAGAACAATACACTCGTAAAAAACCTAGCTTAAAAACAATGATCCACACGTAAAGTTTGAAACTTTTTGCCAAAAACAGTTATTTTAACACCTTAAAACGTTGAAAGTACAAGAATCTTGGATTGAAAAGTGTAAAAAATATGTTTTTAAGCGTGACAAAGTTAGAACCTCGTTTACGCGTAAGACCAAAAACCTTCAAAACAACAAAAATATGTTCACCCAACTATTTGGCGAATGATACCACTGTTAGGTCACCATATTAGTAATACAAGCATCAATAGAAGAAATAGATGAAGAAGAGATCGGTTGAACAATAACAAACAAACACTTATGCGTATGAATAAGGAAAGGTTATGCGTATGAAGTGAAAGAGAATGAAATTGAACAACCAACCTTCAATAGAAGGTTTACAAGACTATTTATAGGAAGGAACTAGGGCAACACTCCAAGTTCCCATCCTTTTCCTTATTGGGCTTGGCCTAGGCTTATGGGCCTTCTACATAAGCCTAAGCTTAATAACATACATAAAGGCCATATTAAGCTAACTATTACATATGAATCACTAACACTTTAATAAGGTTTAGGAGTGATTCCAACATAATGCCATAAACATCCAAAACAACTTAATTGATATTGTGCATAACTTAATAGACACAATCACAGACATACAGACAGTTCAACTACAGAAACACCGCTTGTTCTCTTCTTTCTTCAAGGAGGTCCAAGTTCATTTCTAATGCTTCATCATTTTCTTCCATGTTAGCTTCCGCTGTCCTCCATGTAGGCATTCCTATCTCAGCCGGGATGACAGCTTCCGTCCCATATGTTAATGAGAATGGAGTGTCTCCGTTGCTAGATTTAATCATTGTGCGGTGTGCCCATAGGACATGCGACAGCTCATCCAACCAATTCTTGCTTCTTTCTTCCAACCTAGCCTTTATTCCTTCCCCTAGGCTTCTGTTTGCTCTTTCTACATGTCTGTTTGCTTGTTGGTGTTTAACTGAAGCAAAGTGTTGCTTTATATTCATTTTATCACACCATTCTTTGAATGGGTTGTCTCGAAATTGCTTTCCTTTGTCGGATATTATTTCTCCAAGGAGTCCGAATCTACATACGATATTTTCCCATATGAATTTTTTAATCTGGTTTCCTTTGATAGTGGCGAATGGCTTTGCTTCTATCCACTTTGTGAAGTAGTCTATTGCTACTATGAGAAATCTGACTTTTCCAGGTCCTTCCGGTAGAGGTCCTGCGATGTCAATTCCCCATTTGTAGAACGGCCATGGGGAAGTGATAGGTGTTAGCTTTTCTTGCGGGTGCTTCGGAACTGGCCTGTGTACCTGAAATTTTTTGCATTCTTGGATTAGCTTCCGGGCATCCTCATGCATGGTGGGCCAGTAGTATCCGGTACGCAAGGCTCTGGCCACTACGGACCTTGTTCCATCATGCATGCTGCAAGACCCTTCATGGATTTCCCTTAGCACATAATTGGCTTGGAGGGGTCCTACACACCGTAGCCATGGTCCGAGAAAAGACTTCTTATAAAGCATCCCATTGATTACTGCAAATCTTTGGGATTTTCTTTTAATTTCCCGTGCTTTATTTTCCTCTGCTGGAAGCATTTCTTTTGCCAAGTATTCATATATTGGGGTCATCAATGTGTACCCTTCTTCTTCCGTGATTGCTACGAGCGGTATCTCCTCTATTGACTTTTAACTAAGTTCTTCTACCAGTACTTGCTTCTTTAGATGCGCGAAGCTGGTAGAAGCCATTTTGCTCAGGGCATCTGCCTTTTTGTTTTCACTTCTGGGTACTTGCTTGATTGAGAACATCCGAAAAATTTTCAGGAGTTCCTTTACTTTCTCTAGGTATTGGATCATTCCTGATTCTTTTGCGATATACGTTCCATTGACTTGGTTTGCCACCAGTTTTGAGTCTACGTTTGCTTGCAAGTTCTTAACTCCCATTTGTTCTGCTATCCTTAACCCAGCTATTAAGGCTTCATATTCAGCTTCGTTGTTTGTTGTGTTGAAACCGAACCTTAAAGCGTAAGTGAACTCCGTCCCCTGAGGGTCTGTCAGTATTGAGCCCGCTCCGCAACCGTCTATGCAAGATGAGCCATCCGTGAATAGGATCCATGGTTGCGAAAGTTCCTCTTCTTTCATTGGCTCGTCTTCTTCATCGTCCTTCGGGCTTTCTACTATGAAATCTGTTAGAATATGTCCTTTGATGGATGTTCTTGGTCTATATTGTATATCATACTCCCCCAACTCAATACTCCATTTTTGCAATCTGCCTGCAACTTCTGGTTTTGATAGTATTTGTTTTATTGGCTGGTCCGTGATGACTACTACTGTATGTGCTTGAAAATATCTTTTCAGGCATTTCATAACGTATACCAGAGATAATACCAGTTTTTCCATTGGTTTGTAGTTTATTTCTGGTCCTCGCAGGGCTCGGCTCACAAAATATATTGGTGTCTGCTTGCCTTCCCTTTCTGTCATCAGGACTACATTGACTGATTCATTGGCTGCCGCAAGGTATATTATGAGTTCCTCTTTTTCCTGAGGTGCGGTAAGGGTCGGGAGGTTTGCTATTATTTTCTTCATTTCCTTAAAAGCTTCCTCCGCATCTTTTGTCCACTGAAAGTCACTCTTATTTGTACACTTCTTGAGTGTTTTAAAGAAGGGCAGTGACTTTTCAGCAGATTTAGCCAAGAATCTATTCAATCTTGCTAGCTTCCCGTTCAGTCTTTGAACGTCCTTGAGGCATTTCGGAGATGGGAGGTTTAGTACGGCTTCCGCTTTTTCTGGGCATACCTTGATTCCTTTAGTGTTCACGGTGTATCCTAAGAACATTCCCTCTTCTATCTCGAAAGTACATTTCTTGGGATTTAGCTTCATGTTTATATCTCTTAATGTTTTGAAGGTTTCCGCAATGTCCCTTAGTATTTCTTCCTCTGAACGGCTTTTGATCACTAGGTCATCTACATATACTTCTAGATTTCTGCCAATTTGCTTGTGGAAAGCTTTGTCTACTAGCCGCTAGTATGTCGCTCATGCGTTTTTTAGTTCAAATGGCATTTAGGTGTAGCAAAATATTCCTTGATTTGTGATGAAGGCTGTTTTTTCCCCATCTTCTTTTTCCATCTGGATTTGGTGGTAGCCCTTGTATGCATCCAGGAAACATTTGAAATGGTATTCGCAGAGCGATTCAACCTTCCAATCTATCTCTGGTAACGGGTAACCATCTTTTGGACAAGCTTTGTTGAGATCTTTGAAGTCAACGCACATTCTCCATCTCCCATCGTGCTTTGTCACCATCACCGGGTTAGCTAACCAAATATGATAATGTACTTCTTTCATGATTCCTGCATCCATGAGCTTTTCTACTTCTTCTTGTATCACCTTGTTTCTTTCTGGTGCCTGACCTTATGGGAGTGTACCCTTCTCGTATGTTTAGGTTATGCTCTGCTATATGTCTTGGGACGCTCGTCATATCCGCCGGACACCAGGCGAATATATCTAAGTTCTGCTTCAGCAGGTCGCACAGCTTCTTATGTCCTTCAACTGACAAGTTTGAACCAATGGCTATTGTTTGCTCTGGATGTATTGCCACGTGTATTCGTTTTTCCATTTGTGGCTTGTGGCGTTGGCTCGGAAACCATGGTACATTCCAATGAGACCATCCTGCTACTGCGAATCGTTAGTTCTCCGCCTTCTACCGGGATTTTTATCATTCCATGTGCGGTTGAAGGTACAGCCTACAGTTTTCGCACCCCCGACCTTCCTATAATTCCGTTATATGGCGATTGGGACCTTACAATCACGAAGTTCATCCATGCTGATGCTGAATGTTTGTCATCGCCGATTTTAGTTAACAATGATATCTGCCCGATCGGCCATATTACTTCTCCGGTAAATCCAATAAGGGGGTTGTGGCAGGCATCATTTGCCTTCTTATTTCAGGCCCGAGTCTCTCGAAGCAATGCTTGTACAGGATTTCTGATGCGGAACCTCCATCAACATACATGCGTGTATGAAGTGCTCGCCTATCTCTGCCTCGATGACCATTGGTCCATCATTCCCTTCTTCTTCAGCGAGTGAAGGGAATAAGATATTCTGGTTTGGTGAAAAACTTTGTGTAATTTTTTGTCGTGTCACTCGCTGTTGAGATCGCACCATCAGGATTGCGAGAGTTTTATCTTTTCCTGACGTTTCCCCTTTTTTAGGCACTTTGGACTGGTCCTTGCCACTGTTTTGTTTGAGTTCCTTTATCACGTTTGACAGCTTCCCGGTTCTCAACAGTTCTTCTATCTGCCATTTCAGGTGCATGCATTCATCCGTGTTGTGTCCCACTTCTCCGTGGAACTCACAATATTTGTTGGCGTCCTTTTCTCGACCGGTGTAAGCATTGGTGGAGGAGTTTTAAATTTTGCCTTTTCCAATGCCAATATTTCTTTGGGTGTCTTGGAAAGGAGGGTAAACCTATCTTGCTTCCTCTCCGACCGGAGTTGATTTCTGTACCCTCTCTTGAAGCCTTGCTTCTGCCCTGATTCATGCTGCTTCCATTGTACTTGGGGTAGTGATCTCTTTTTTTCGTGGTTACATGCGGCTACTTCCCCACGTAGGAAAGACGCGGTTACCCTCATCATCTCATCTACCGACTTGGGTATATTATCATGCAACCTTTTAATTAACTCGGGGTTAGTGATTCCATGCATGAAGCTGGAGACCTTCATGACTTCCGAAGCTCCTTTGACATCTCTTCTTTCCACCTTGAACCTTTTCACAAAGTCTTCTGTGGTTTCTCCTTCTTTCTGTTTGATGTGATGGAGCTCCACGAGATCCTTTATGCACTTCTTTTGCTAAAGGAAATTTGACAAGAAAATCTCTTTCAGCTCATCATAACTATCTACCGACTCCGGTGGGAGATCATCAAACCACACCCTAGGTGATCCAGTGAGTGTGGAGTTGAACATGTGGCACCATGTTGGCATGGTCCAGCGTTCTACCTTTGCTGCTGCTTGAAAAATCTTCAAGTGGTCTTCCGGGTCTTCACTTCCATCGTACGTATTCACATTGGTAGGCATTAGCGTCTTCTTAGGCATGTCGAAATAGCGAATGCGTGGAGTGAACGGGTCAGTCTCCTTGCACACCCACGGCCTAGCTAAGTCGTCGTCCTCGACATCCTACTTTTGCCTCTTTGATCCGGAACCCCAGCGTTCATCTCTATTGTCTTCGCTTCCGGAGAGCCGATCAGTAGGGCTGTAAACGAACCGGACAAACACGAACGGATCCTTGTTCATATTCGTTCATTTAATTTTAAGCGGAAAAATAAACGAACACGAATGCTTAAATAGACGAAATTTCTTGTTCATGTTCGTTTATTAAGAAAATGAGTTGTTCATGTTCGTTTATGTTCGTTCATTAAGACACTAAACGAACACTAAACGGACATAAACGATCAAACATAAATGAACATAGACAAACAATCACAAACTTTATTAAATTATGCATCTAATATTGTTTTATAAGTGTCGTTTTGTTTAAACAAACTAATCTAAAAATTATACAATTAAAAGATTTGATATACGAACATAAATAAATAAATGAACATAAAAGAACGTTAACGAACGCATAATCGGACGTTCATGAACATAAATAAACGGACGTGACTTTTGTTCATGTTCGTTCATTTAACTAAACGATCGTAAAATATTATTCATGTTCGTTCATTTAATAAACAAATACACATAAACGAACTTTTTACCGAACCGTTCCTGAAATGTTCACTGAACGTTCAGTTCATTTACAGCCCTACCGATCAGTCTTCCGTGAGTATGTTCGGCTACCTTCGTATTCTCCGGAGTAGGGTTCCGTTCTTTGCGAATAAGAGTGGTGGTGAGTGCCTCCGTCCTCTTTTTCAGATCCACGACGACTGGTTTTCTTTTGGCTTCCGGAGCACACAGAAATACTTTTTTCTCTTCCCCCGAGCCTATCGAACGCGCTTTTGCGCAACTTTCTGAACACCTCCTCTTTTTTAGCGGTTTTATTTCGCGGTGACCTGGGCCGGCTGCGCCTTGGCTCGGAGTTTTCTCTCGTGTTCCGGCTCTTTCGAGATTCGATCTTCTTTCTCAGATCCTTCCTCTGCATCTGCTTTCCGGATTCGGATTGTTGTGATGCTTCGCTAAAATCTAACCGAGTTTTTAGCGTTTCTCTAGCCCTGATTCTTCGTTCCTATTTCTGAACTTTCTCTGACACAATGGGTAAGATCTGTTCGTAGTACTTGTCGCAGTACTTTTTGATGGCTGCGCTAGATGCGGGTCCATCAGACTCTTCCAGATCTATTGCATTTTTCTTTCCCGCCTTTTTCCGCACCACATGGAGCGGGTGTTGGGTCAGAGCGAGCTCTTTTTGTACGCATTTTTTATTTCTGAACGCAGTTGTGTACTGGGTCCCACGGATGGCGCCAACTTGTTAGTACAAAAAGTGTGATGGGTAGTAATGCGTATGAATACAGCTTGCCGGACTGGGCCAACAAGCTTCTAATGGGCTGATCTTGTACTAATCCAAGTAGTTTTATTGGTTCCCTTGCACAAGAGTAAACCGTTAGTCTTACCGTGGGGACGGACCCCACGATTAGACTCTGACGTGTGAGTAAGTACACATTCTTGAGAGGGAAATAAGAGTATGTGTGTGTAATTATGAAAGAGAAAGTTGTACCTTGTATGGGGATTAGAGCCCCTTTTATAGGCGAGGTTTACCGCTAGGGTTTCCTAGATACTCGCATATAGTGGTTAGTCGCCAGAGCCGGAACCTTGGCGGACAAGGTTCCGTGTCAGTCGCGGATGCGGACACAAGATACCTTCAGCTGCCGATGGTTCAGCCTGCCATGTACCTTGCGTGTGTCTTTAGGTCTGTACCATAGCCAAATGCGTCATTGGGCTTACTGTTGGCCCATAGTTCGTAGTTATTTTGTCGTTAATGGGCCTGAGCCCAGCATGTGTATCAATTAGCAACTGCACTACTTTGCCCTTGCTTTTTACCAATGCTTTGACCTATACCTTTACCTACACACCCTTCATTGACATCCAAAACTACTTTCTTAGCCACTGGGGTAATCCCTTCCTTTGATGTTATTGGTTCATTTAACTCTTCTGTTACAAGTTTTTTATGCTTTGGTTGTATGTAAATGTCAGGATTGGTCTTTTCATGCTCAATATATACATCAACTAGCTTAAGACCTTCCATCACATACTTACCTAATAACTGAACATCTTTGTCACTTGCTAAAGGCTTTAGTCCATTGTCTAAATCATAATCAGGTTTCAAGAAATGGTAAAACATCAACCTATGACCATCATGACCTAAGTCTTCTAGCATGGAATCAATTTTATGGATAGAAAACTGATCACTGTCTATCAAATCCACAAAAGTAATCTTACCATTCTTGTATATCCTGTTGGGTGAATTCGTGGAAAAACCGCCATGATTGAGCTTGATGGAAAACAGAGTAGAGTTCTGCAAATAATTAAAGGAATCAATCAGACAAGGGTTTTAGACATTAAAACACCAAACAAAGTATTGCAAACCTAAAAATTCATACTAAAATTCAATAATAATGATTAAAAACCTACGACACTTAACAACATTGTCAAAAAAAACTAAAAACTGTCACTTACGATACATGCAATAGGGATCTCGATCAAGAACATCATCTGCTGTAATTTCATACAATGGGGCCACCATCTGTTTGTGAACTATCAATACAAATATTACTGGGTTTTTCACAATTGAATTGGGGAAGAAGAAGATTAAAACTTGGGTTAGTGTGTGCAAGAGGTTTTACACTTTGGGGATTAGTCACGACTGACAGGGTAGATGGGGTTTAATAAATGCTACGTACTTGGGAAATGACGGAAATACCATTTTAAAAACCTTAGTTAACATACGTTAGTGGGATTTGGTGGGGCCAGTTGGATGGAGGGACAAACGATGCATAACGTTTGCCACTTAAGGATGGACGATGCAACTTTTTTAGTCAAAGGACGAACGGCTGTGGTAAACGCAAACCACAAAGACGAACGGTGTAATTTACTCTATCATTTATATGTTTCTTGGTTAATGTCTTTTTTTCTTGTACCGTTATTCTATTGTTTACAAGACACACATTAATTTCAATACAAAGTGTTTTGGTGTAGTATACGCATATTCTTGTACACTAGCATAGTACCCGCGCAAAGCAGCGGGTTCGAAGGCGAATGTTATTTAACGATTTGATTATAGGTACACGTCGCCGAATGTTGTTTAACGAATGTTGCTCAAGTCGAATTGAATTGAATTTGAGTTTTTCTTTTTGAATGAGTAAGATTAAAACGCTACAAAAAAAAATGTGTTTGATGTTGCTTATTAAAATAACCAATAGAAAAATAAAATAAAATAATCAACAAATTTGTAAGGCTCGAGTAAACAATTACAAAAGTTGTATATGTATTATATGTATTTAGTTATGCAATAGATGTTGTTTATGTATATGTATTTGGTTGTACATTAAATGAATAAAAGTCCATTGTAGTCTAGTGGTTGGAGTATTTTGCTTTCACCTAAGAGACCTAGGTTCAAATCTTGCCACTACCTATTTTTTAAATCTTATATAATTCCACAATTAGCAAGTGTTGAATCTGGAAATTTTAAGCCTTCCATAAATAGAATGTCCCAAATGCTTTATATAGTAGTATAGATATCATTTACAGATTACAGATCAAAACCGCATCACTAAAATTAATGCTTGATTCGCATAATTTGTTCCTCGTCATCATGGTAAATTTTGAACCTAATTCGATATAGTAAATAACCAAATCTTTAATTAAGCATGCTGCTTTTAACTCAAACTACACTAGTAATAATTATTTAATTAGGTTAGACTTGTTTTTCACCCTCCATCACGCGTCACCCTTCATAAAAGAGGTTCTCATCATTTTTAAAAACTGAAAATAGTGGTGACCACCATCACATTTTTTTGTGGTTTGTGAATGTATATTTTTTGTGGGGGACAAGATATTCCTACCCCTTCTATTTTTTATTTTCCCACCCTCCCTATTTTTTTGCATTTTTTTTTATTTTTTTTTTTTATTTTTATTTTTATAATTTTGTTTATATCAAAAAACTATAAACCTGAAAATGCGGAACATGAAATATAAAGTTTAATAAGTAAATCGCTTAAAACTGTCAAAAATACGGAACAGAAACTGACAAAAAATTGTGTTATACTGAAATAAATGGGGGACAAAAGGAATCAAAAGTACAAACCCTCCCTAGTTGGGAGGGTAGGAATAGTACATCCCTTTTTATGGTGGTGACAATAAAAGGTAAAAGGTGAGATATTTGATGATGTGCTGAATGATGATGTGACACTGACGTGAACGTAATGATAGTGGTCATCATAAAAAATGAGAATTGATTTGGTGACATTGAGAACTGATTAGGATATACCAATCCAATCATCAAATACTATCATAGTTTGACTGATTGAACATTTGCATGTGCAAATAAAAAAAATAAGATATCCAAAAGGGACAATTTACACCAACACCTCATTTTTTCCTTCCCATGCACCTCATAGGGTGGGGCCCACGCCCAATCATTTGCTTCCTTTTTTTTTTTTTTTTTTTTTTTTTTTTTTTTTTGTAGTGTTTTAATATTTATTTGTGTAGTGTAGTGTTTTAATATATATAGTGTGTATTTATTTGTGTAGTGTTTTATATGTAAGAGTAAGGCTGCTCATCGGTCGAAACCGGACCGGACCGAGAAAAACCGGACCGGACCGAGACCGAATCCGGCAAAAACTCTAGACCGAGACCGAATGAGGTCGGTCCGGTCCGGTCCGGTCTCGGTCGGTCCGGTCCAACAAGGCTAAATTTCGGGTTTGTTGTCCGGACCGAGACCGAATCAGGCAAAAACCCTAGACCGAGACCGGACCACCGGTCCATCGGTTCGGTCCGGTCGGTTTTGTCGGTCGGTCCGGTCCATCCGGTCCGTTTGCTCACCCCTATGTAAGAGTGTATTTATTTGTGTAGTGTTTTTATATGTAGAGTATATTTATTTGTGTAGTGTTTTTACGTTAAAACATTAAAACATTAAACATTAAAACATTAAACAAATACAACAACAAATGCTGCTACTATTACAACGAAATCTACTCTACATGAAGATTATTAATGTCATCTATAAGCTCATAGAGTATTCCACTCGATTGACATGCGTGATCAACTGGATTTCTTGTCAATTCCAGTGATGCCTCCAACGTCTTTATTCTTGCCTTCAACAAATTGTTTTGAGCCAATAGCATGTTGATCGTCTTATCTTTAGTTTCGCAGTTTGAGCACTGCGTTGAAGAAGAGGCTTGACCAAAGTACTTTTGTTGAAATACTTCCTTCCACATAAAGTATCGACACCCATAGTCTTCAGTCCCTGGCTGTTACATGATGAAACAATTATAAGAAATGTATTCTTAACAAACAAGTTATTGATATATTTACGTAAATAAGCAAACGTTTAATTATTTACCTTTGACAAATGATATGCATAATACTTCAGACCACAAGTTTTGGACTTTTGGGATGTTCTTTCAATTATAAATCCACGTCGACAACGACACAAGAAAGGATTTTCTTGTTGCATCTGGCCAAAAGAATTTGTATAATTATTCACAACATAAATCAGTAATATCATGGTTCACAAAATTAGAAACTTCGAATACATAAATAACCAATCTTGTTATAGATTAATAGTTGATACATGGTTCACAAAATCACTGTTGGATCGATGTACTCTAACCAAACTAACTTAACTAGCTTGTTTAAGGTTTAATAACCTCGGATAAATCCTAAGTTATTAACAATGAAACACTGAGTAATCTTTATTAAGTACGCGGAATTTACTCAATAAATCTAAGAAGAACAACTTTATTAATAACTCTAAATCTGCTTCTTATGCAGATACTTTAACAACTCTAAGATTATCGAACTCTCTAAACTCTAAACAACTTGTAATCGTAAACTCTAAGATTTGTGAATTCGTATTCTCTAATGCCAATCTAGGGGTCCTTTTATAAGCTCAAGGATAACTCTAGTCGGTTTACAATTGTATCCTTGTACGACAAGTAATCTATTCTAGAATTACAATACTTTCCATAAACGAATAGACAGTTCTTTAATTCTTGCAGTACTTTGACCTTCATGTGCAGTACTTTGACTTTATCTTTAGCAGTACTTTGACTCTTTGACTTTCTCCAGTTCTTTGCCATTCTGCAGTACTTTGTAAATCTTCAGTACTTTAACTGTTCAGCACTTTCATATCCCAACAATCCTCCCCTAACTTGAATTCTACTTGTTTGACTTCAAGTTTCTTTGTAGATTAATCTTTCACTTTTCCAGCTTTAAGAAATGATTGTCTTTGTCTTTGGATTGTAGTTTCTGCACTTTATCAAAGTATCTTTATTCTTTTTACAGCATCATCCAGCAAGCTCCATCTTTTCAGCAACACAGCAACATATGACAGTTTGTACAGTAATTCAGTTTAAGTTGCATACTATTCTCATCACTTCCAGGTGTGTTAACTCCTGTGAGAGGTGAATCATTGAAAATTAATGGATTTTAGTCTCTTTACCAAAGCCATTAACTTTAGAGTAGCCAAATGTTTTGGTGTGTAAGACCATTGTTGATACAAAAGTTGGGCGTTCCTTGTTTGAAGCTCCGGCTCTCGTACCAATTGAGAATTGTTGCTTGAGACCTGCGCACTAAGAGACAAAAGACACCGTTAGGCTTACCGTGGGATTGTTTCCCACGATTATCCTCCGGCGTGAGAGTAAGTAATCGGTTTAGGGTTTAAGGAGAGTTAGGGTTCTTAGATCGTACCTTAAACGAGGGATGGGATTCCCTTTATATACACACGGAATCCTTGTGGGTTCCGTGTTCCTCAACCTTCGGCGTATCCCGCCTAAGTCGGTTGGGGATGATTATCTCCATATTTAGGAGATATCCAATATCTATTCCGTAAATAGATTTGGGCTTGGGCTTTCGTGAGCCCAAACATCTAATCGGCGTAGCCCAGTTCGTACCAGGCTAAGTTAGTGTTGGACTTTAGTCGGGTTCGTGACCCGAATATAGACTATACGTCATCAACCATGGTACATTGATAACCATATAATTTTTAGCAAATCATCAGCTATCAACAGATTTGACTTGTCTTTACCAAAAGCTGTACCTTTTTGGACTAGTCAGTTCTTTTATCTAATGGTGAACTAATTACCAATAATGGTTTTTCCACTGCCTTTACCACAAGCTATTTTCTTGTGGGCTAGCCCACTCTTCACATTACTGATATGGTGAGTTGATTACCATACAACTTATTAGCAAGTTGTCAACTAAAAACGGATTTGAGATATCTTTACCAGAGCCGTTTGCTCATGGATTAGTCAATCCTTTTGTAACCATGGTGGATTGATAACCTATTGATGTTATCATCTCAAAAACCATTTATTCAACCTTTGTTTAAAAAATATTTGTTATTTAACAAAAGTTTTCTTCAAAAATCACTTAACTGGTTAAAAGCTGCAAGCAGTACTTTGATTTAAAGTACTGTTTGATCAGCAGTACTTTGAATATAGTACTGATTTATCAAAAATAATTTATTCAAATAAGTCTCATACCAGTTTTTCATCATCTTCAGCAATGGTAGTCCAGTTGATAAACAAGTTGATAACCATGCAAGCAGTTTCATTATCCTCTTCTACTTCCAATCCATGCTCTAGCATTCTTCTCATGAGCTCGACTGTGAGAGGGTATCTTCTTTCTGCAAACATGTGTATCATTTTCCATTTTCCAGCTCTAAAACATGAACTCCAGACTCTTCAAAGAATCTCCAGCAAACAATTTCCCAATTTTCTTGATTCTTCCAAATATCATCAGTGCTCTCTTCTTCAGTTTCCCATACAGTTATGAGATCACCATGTAAAACTAAACCAATCCCTTCTAATGGATTATGTTCAAAATAAGCTTTCATCACATGATATAAATAGAATAAATCTACTCTATCTATAATGTGCAATAAATCCCATAGCCTATTGAAAACTTTGAAACTTTCATCTTCTTTATGAAAAATCATATAATCTCCATCTTTGGATTTCACAACTTCAAAAGCACTAATCTTTGATCTGTTCATCTTCATGTCAACATCTTCTTTTGAGTATTCAAAATCTACCACTCTGAGATAATTTCTTAGTTCATCCTTAGTCTCAGATCTTAATTCAACGTTTTCTTTCTTTGAGAACTGAACATCTGTAACTTCAGATTTCCTTTTTCTTTTCAAACTTTTCTTTCTCTCTGCTTCAATCCAAGCAGCTTCTTCTCTAAAGTCTTTGATGCCTGCAACATCTTTCTTATAAGCCTCTGTTTCAGCATCATAAAGTCTTTTCATATCAACATAGTTCAGCTTCTGCAATCCTTTATATCCTCTGCTTTTTAAATATGCCATCATTGCATTCCTTTCTTTAGCTAAATTAGGTCTTCTTGACATATATCTAACAGGAGTAGGTGACTGTAATGGTTCAGCAGCAGCTTCAGCATCTAATTCATCTTGTAACTTTTTAGCTGCTTCTCTACTCTTAGCTTCTTGAGCTTCCTGAGCTTCTCTATCTTTTGCATTTAACTCTTCTTGAACCTTTCTAGCTGCAGCTTCATTCCTAGCAACTTCAATTTCTCTAAGTTCTGCCAAAGTTAGCTTTTTCTTCTTAGTTTCAACCAGAACACCCTTTCCTTTATCCTTAGGATCAATTGCAGGTTGAGAAGTTCTTTGTTGTTCTTCTTCTTGTACTTCTCGAATAGTAACTCCACCTCTTGGTTGTGATAAATCTCCTAAAATTGTAGCAATGAACTCATCATCACTTGCAGAATGAATAGGTTTGAGAATAGCCTCCTCTTCTTGTATAACTGTTGTAGAAGGACCAGCTTCCTCTTCAAAATCTAACACTCTTGGAGTTATTACTTCTTATCTGAAAGTACTTTGAAAACCAGTACTTTGTTGTTCAGTACCTTGATCATCAGCAGTACGTTGAACTTGAACTTGCTCCTCAGTATCTTGACTGATCTTTTCTTCAGACTTTTTAGAACTTTCAGGTTCATTTTCTTTAACCGTGTCTTCTTTCAAATTCTGTTCTTCTAAATTCCTCCCCAAATTGACAGAAGATGGTTTAGAAACCTGTTTGACTTTTGAAGTCTTCTTAAGTTTCCTCCTGCGCTTGTTTTCTTTCTTAACCCATAAGTTATAACGTTTAATAAAAGGCGCAACAAAATTCTTCAACCGTTTATACTTAAGCATCAACTTCTTAATCTGTTTTGCCTGAGCCTCAGAAGTCTTCGTCAACTTGATTATCTCCCTTGTCAAAGCATAATTATCCAATGTTAATCCTTCACGAGGGATAGTATGTGAAGCATCTCCTTGAACTGGTGAATGTTCCTCTGAAACAGAAACAGATTTTGGTAGAGATGTAGAAGGTGAACCTGCAACTTCTTCTTGAATATCAATACTTGGAGAAGCAGTATCATGAGTTGCAGTACCTCCTTGAGATGCAGCACCTTCTGAAAATGCAGCACTTTGAGAACCAGTACTTGCAGAAGCAGTACTTGCAGTTGCAGTACCTTCACGTTCTTCATCATCTTCAACATCAGCTCTAACAGCTTGAACAACTTCCATCATGGAAGTAGTTAAAGGAGTATCAGGACCTCTGAATAAATCACTCCTTCGTGCCATAAAAGTAAAAATCTTTGCTTGTTGTACAATAACAGGAAGTAAATCTGTAGGCTTAGGTACATCAGCAAGCTGTTTGTTTAAGAAAACCTGTATAAACCTTGGGTACATCAACCATTTTGACCCAGATGATATATGTGAAAGCATCCCATCCAGAATTAGCCTTGAAAAGTTAAACACTCGATTTGTAGCTAATCCAACCACTGCAGATGCAATATTTGACCCAAACTGCTCCCAAGAAGTACTTTTAGCACTTATGCAATGGAGCAATACATGAATCAAAAACTTCCATTGAGGACAAAATAAAGCTTTCTTGAACGTTTGTTCTGTCAAAGATCCTTCATAACCAATATTCCCAAAAGTTTCCCAAATCAACTCCTTAGCAAAACGAAGAGCCCCTTCTTCATCATTAAACACCAAGTCTTCTCGAATAGATACTTCAGTAATCTTCACAGTTTTTCCAACAACTGTTGATCTAATATAGTATTCATCTTCTTCCATATTATCTCTTGCATTTGCCCAAAATTCTTGAATCCAAGGTGCAATAATATCCGGCTCCACTAAAAGAGCATAACTGATTGGCGACCCAGTAAGATAATCAATGATATCGTGAAAAGCCACATTCGCCTCAGTCTTGTCCAAATTAGCCACCATATTGTGCTTTGAAACAGTAGGTCGATTCGCCATTGATGAATAGATGAGCACAATTAAAAGATATGATCAAGTAATAAAGAGATGGTGAAAGGTGAGATAAAGAAGAAAAAGATTCTAATGTATCAATATTAGAGGGAAACTCGGAAAGTAGTTATTTATAGGTGGGATTTGAAAAATCACAGCCCATAATAACAAAGTTACCGTTACTAGCAATTACCCTTCAATATTACCGTTGGAACAGTACTTTAATACGACAAACAGTACTTTCCACATAAGCAATACTTTCCCAAGCAGTACTTTCATGAAATTAAAAGCAGTACTTTCCGAAATACCTCTGTAAAAGCTAAGTATACATACATATCCTCCCCTCAAACAATGCATAAGACTATACAAACACCTTATAGTCCTCCCCTCCAATGTAGCTCAGTAGTTAATCATGCCAATACTTACCACCAAGTGATTGAATCTAGAAACATCAAAGCCTTTGGTGAGTAAGTCAGCTACATTGTCATATGTGTGAACCTTAACAACATTAATGAGCCTGTGCTCATAACAATCTCTGATGAAGTGATGCCTAATCTGAATGTGCTTGGTCTTGGAATGATAAACTGGATTCTTCACAATACAGATAGTACTCTCATTATCAATATTGATAGGAGTATTCTTAAAATTGAACCCATAGTCCAAGAGTTGATTCTGCATCCACAAAACTTGTCCACAACAGCTTGCAGCAGCCACATATTCAGCTTCAGTAGATGATGTTGCTGCAATTGTCTGCTTCTTGCATTGCCAGGAGACTAACCTTCTTCCAAGATATTGGCATCCGCCAGTTGTTGATCTTCTATCATAATTATCACATGCATAATCACTATCTGAAAAAGCTTCCAAGTGAAAAGGTGACTCCTTAGGATACCACAACCCCAACTTGGGTTGCTGTTTCAAATAACTAAAAATCCTCTTGATTTCATTCATATGAGAGACCTTTGGGGAGACTTGATATCTTGCACATAAACACACTGCAAACATGATATCAGGCCTTGATGCAGTAAGATACATTAGACAGCCAATCATTGATCTGTATAACTTTACTTCAACAGGTTGTCCATCTTCATCTTTGCCCAATGGGTTGATTGATTTAATAGCTGTAGTTACTGGCTTCATAGCATCAAAACTGAACTTCTTAAGTAAGTCAGATACATACTTGTCTTGACTTATAAAAATACCTTCCTTTGACTGCTTAACTTGAAGTCCCAAAAAGAAAGTTAATTCACCCATTGAACTCATTTGAAATTCTTTCTGCATCAGCTGCTTAAACTCCTTTACCATAGACTGTTTGGTAGCTCCAAAGATGATATCATCAACATACACTTGAACTAACATGATATCCTTCTTGTCTCTCTTGATAAACAAAGTCTTGTCAATAGCCCCCCTTCTGTAACCATGTGTTAATAAGAAAGTGGAGAGCCTTTCATACCAAGCTCTAGGTGCCTGATGAAGGCCATAAAGAGCCTTAACCACCTTGTAGACTTTGTTAGGGTGCTTAGGATCTTCAAAACCTGGAGGTTGTTTAACATACACCTCTTCTGTAATAGTGCCATAGAGAAAGGCACTTTTGACATCCATTTGGTAAACCTGAAAACCCATATATGAAGCAAAAGCAAGAAATATTCTAATAGCCTCAATCCTTGCTACAGGAGCAAATACTTCATCATAATCTACTCCTTCTTCTTGTCTGTAGCCTTGAGCGACTAATCTTGCCTTGTTCTTAATAACATTGCCTCTTTCATCTCTTTTCACTCTGAAGACCCATCTGGTTCCAATAACTCTCTTCCCATCTGGAAGATCACATAAAACCCAAACTTCTTGAAGTTTAAATTGAAGAAGTTCTTCCTGCATAGCTTCAACCCAGCTTTCTTTAGTCAATGCTTGAGCAATATTCTTGGGTTCCTCTTGAGAGATGAAACAAGTAAAAAGGCAGGTTTGATGGTCCTTATGATTTAACCTGTTTTGTTTATACACAAAGCTAAGTAAAGCATTGTGAGGAGTTGTGAAACTCTTAGCTTTGTGTCTTGTCATAACTCCAGAAGTAGAAGGACCAATGATTTGATCAGTTGGATGATTCTTATGGATTTTTAAGATTGGAGACTTTGGAACTCCATATGCATTATCCAAGTTGGTATAATCAGCACCTTCATTAGAATCTGAGAAAATACCTTCATCTTCAAGTTCATCATCAGTTTCTTCTAAACCAGGCATGGTAGGATCATCCAAATCATCTAAAGTACTGTCAACTGGTGTATCAGTACTTTGGTCGAAAGTACTGTCCAAAGTACTGTGAGAATACTCTGCATGCTTATTCTTTTTCTTTGCTTCTTCATAAGCTCTTCTTTGTTCATCAGAATGAGAATGTGCCATCACATCTTGAAGAAGCATCTGATTAAGTGTCTCTTGAATAGCTTGATCCTCAGCAGATAGTGAAGATTTTGGTTCATCAGTACTTTCCTTTGGTTCATCAGTACTTTGCTTTGGAGCATCAGTACTTTGCTGTGGCTCTTTATCAGCAACAGCATCAGGTCTAATATTAACTCCATGAACAACATATTGTAAATCTTCTCCATTTAGCACGGGTTGATTTTCTTCTCTAACAGTTACATAATTCATGGAAGGAGTCAAAATCTCAAGATCAAACATCCAATCAGGACCTTTACCCTTCTGATTCTCTTGATCTTCTAAAAACTCAACATGAAGATAATCTTGAACCTTCTTAGCAACTCTGTTGTATACTCTGAAGCCCTTGCTGTTGGTACAATATCCCAATAAATATCCTTCTTCTGACTTGCCATCAAACTTTCCCAAATTATCAATAGTGTTTAAAATAGTGAGAGGGCATTTGAAAGGCTTCAAAAATTGAATGTTGGGTTTGTTGCCCATTAGCAACTCATAAGGTGTCTTCATTTGTGGTTTGGTGACTGATACTCTGTTAAGTACATAGCAAGCAGTACTTACAGCCTCAGCCCAGAATTGAATAGGTAGTAGAGAGTCTGCAAGCATAGTTCTGGCTGCTTCAATCAAAGTTCTATTCTTCCTCTCAGCAATACCATTCTGCTGTGGTGTTCTTGCAATACTGAACTCCCTCTTGATTCCTTTGTTAGCACAAAATTCATCCATTTGCTTGTTCTTGAATTCAGTCCCATTGTCACATCTAATACCTCTAACCTTGAGTCTCAATTGGTTTTCCAGTGCTATGATTAGAGTCTGAATAGCATCAAAAGTGTCATCCTTAAAGCCCAAGAAAAATACCCAACTGAATCTACTGCAATCATCTGTAATAACCAAGAAGTACTTCTTCTTGTTTAAACTTGCCACAGAGACAGGTCCAAACAGATCCATATGTAACAGCTCCAATGGTTCTCTAATAGTTCTCTCCTCAAGCTTCTTGCATGAAGCTTTATGATGTTTACCCTTCTTGCATGCCAAACAGGAGTGATCATTCTTGTAAGTCTTTGAAGATAAACCTCTAACTAAATTGCCTTTGACCAGTTTGTTGATATTCTTGAAATTAACATGGCCCAATCTTCTATGCCATTGATGTGCCTCTTCAGATGTTGCTTTAGCCACCAAACATGTGGCTCTTCCATAAGAATGTAGACTCTTCATGTCTAAACTATACACATCATTTGTCCTTGGTACTCTAAGGACTACTAATTCATCATCAACAGGCTTAAAATCAGAGGAAAGGATGAGACATTTTGTGTCAGTAAATAACACAGGATGCTTTTTATCACAAATTTGAGAGACTGATAACAAGTTGAACTTTAGCTCCTTCACATATCTAACATTCTCAAAATCAATTCTTCCAGCTTTGATTGTTCCTTTCCCAGTAATCTTTCCTCCATTGGGATCATTCCCGAATGCAACTCTTCCTCCACTAATAGATCTAAAATCAGACAGAATCTCCTTATCTCCTGTCATACTTCCAGAGCAACCACTATCTACAATCAGATGATCTTTAAGCTCCTCTTCTGGGTTGCCCTGCACAAAAATATAGAGAGTTAGTTTCTTTTAGGAACCCAAGCCATTACTGACTTGTGTTCCCCTTGTGGAGTTACAAACTCAAATTCTTTGAGTATGTAATTTCCACTGTTTTTCAAAACATGATCCAGTATTATCTTTTGATTTTTAGCATGTGGATTTTCAAAACTTTCTGGATTTTCAACAGAACTCTCTTTTGCAAATTCATTCTCTATTTCCTGTATTATGAAAACATCATATTCACTTTTTGTTGAAAGTACAGTTTGTCCCTCAGCAGTACTTTCCCTTTTAACCCATTCAGTTTTAACAGTTGGTTCCTGTGATCTAGATCCCCTAAATGTGAATTATAGTACCTTCTAGGTTGATAATAGTGAGATCTCCTAGGGTTCCTATTCCAAGTAGTGTGAGCAGTACCTTGTGTTGACTGAGCAGTACTTTGAGAAGGTACTGCTTGTGAAGGTACTGGTTGCCTAGAAAAAGATCTTCTTTGGTGAGGGTACCTATGATCTGATGAGAAGTTACTGTGATTGACCCTATTAGAATTATTCCAGACTGGTTTGTTCTCTCTAGGTTTCTGGTTAGCAGACCTGTTCTTCGGAAATTTCCTAAGATATTCTGAGTGATGTTCACAATCCTTGATTAAATGAGTAGGACTAAAACATACAAAACACAGTTTTTCACCCATACTTCCAAAGTGTCTACTCCTATGTCTATAACCAAAACTATTGTGCCTTCTAGGTGAATGATTAAATCTGTTTTGACCAAAGTTATCCCAAAAAGGTTTAGCAGTACTGTTTTGAAAAGGTTTTCCTGAAGGTACTGCTTGTGGAGCAGTACTTTGAGTTGAAGGTACTGCTTGACTTTGAACATTGGTATTAACAGTTTCTTTTGGGGTTTCTGACCAAGATTGACCAGTAAGTTTCTTCCTAAACTCAAGGTTGTTTACACCAAAACGTGAAACATCAGGTCTTATGGGTTGATGACTACCAACTGGATGTGGAATAGCATGATAACCTTTGTCTTTCTTATACTCAGGAGGTGAATCACTAATTGAATCCTCATTACTAGATGTGTCTACATAATTAATGAGCTCATCATCACTAGTGGTTACATCTTCTAAATCTAAGTCATCCTGATCACTAGATGTGTTCTCTTGCATGTTAGTAAAGTCCATACCAAATCCTAAGCCAGTTCTAATGTAAGCCCTTCTCTGTTTTTCAACATAAGCAACATGAAACAAGCCAGATTATTTCCAGGCATCAAACTTAGCTAACAGATCATCCCTCTCCTTAGTTAGTTTCTCAATTTCAGCAATTTTACAGTTTAGCTTCCATTCACTAAGTTTTAACTGGTAATCCTGTTGTTCATACTTTTCAGCCCAAGCCATTTCATTATTTTCGTGTGTTATAATTTTAGCTTCCAAAGACTCTAAAGTAATTTGATAACCTGCTACCTCAGACCTAGCCTTAACACAATTGTCTCTTTCGAACACATAGTTTTTTAGCAATTTTTGATAGAAATCATGACAATTTGAGCATACCTCAGAGATAGGAGATGAACTTGGTGATGTAGCTACCATAGCAAGTAGTACAGGATCATCTTCAGACTCCAAGCTCCAGTCAAATCCTCCTAGACAGTCTCTGGGTTCCAAAGCAGCATGTTCAGGTTCCTCATCAAAAGCAGAGCTCCAGTCCAGTTCTTCCACAGAATCTTCAACCTCTTCCTCCATAGCAACCATACAGTAGGTTACTAGTTCATCATCAAACTCAGCACTCCAATCAACCTCTGATAAACTTTCTTGAGCAACCAAAGCTTTGGTTTCAGTAATAGGGATTTCTTTGAGTTCCAGCTTTGGTTTTTCAGTCATCCTATTTGCTTGATACTTAGCAAATCTGCACTCCCTTGCAAAGTGTCCAGTCTTTTGACAATTGAAGCATTCAATCTTTGATTTGTCAAAAGTGATTCCCTGTTTCGGCTTGAAATCAATGTTCTTTCCTGTTTTCTTCATGTACTTCTTAATCCTTGCAGTAATCATTGCTACTTGCCACCTTATATCAATTTCTTCCAAAGCATCATCTTCAATCTGTGAGAGATCTTCTTCATAGGTGACAGGTAAAGAAGCCTATTGAGCAAAGAAGGAACACACAACTTCATCTGAGTGCATAGTAGGAGGTGGTAGTGCTTGCTGAGCATGGGTGGGAGCAGCATACGAGACAGTACTTTGAGTCACAGTACTTTGAGTTGGAGAAGCAGTACTTTTAATGGAAGTACTGCCCTTCTTTTCAGATGATAGAAAAGCAATATTGTGAGACTTAGAACTTGTTTGACCATTCATCTCATGCTCATACACCTTCAGATGGTTGTAGAGATCATCAAAGTCCATGACATCCAAACCTGGTTGTCCTCTGATCATTGTAGCAATAACATGCCATGATGGCAAACTTCTTAAAAACTTCAGATTTGCATCTTCAACAGAAACTTCTACCTTGTATAACTCCAGCATGTTGAGAAGATTTTGAAACCTATCATATGCAGCATCAAGACTCTCTCTTTCACCTACAGTGAAAGTTTCAAATTGTTGTTTCAGCAGATTTCTATGCATCTTCTTAGAAGCTTCATTCCCTCCAAATCTGGTCTTGAGAGCAGCCCAGAGCTGCTTAGCATCTTTTGCATCATGAAATTTGAGAAGATGACCATCTGGTATGGCAGACAAGAGAATATTAAGTGCCTTCTCCTGATTCCTTAAAGTTGCTGCTGGTAGGACTGCTTTAGGTGCTATAGGTTGTCCAGCAATCTGTACAGGTTCTGGAACTACTTCATTACCATTGACAATTACATTCCATAAATCATGGTCTGTAATGGCAATGTACTGCCTCATCTTCATACACCATAAGTCATATTCACCCTTTTTGATGACAGGAATCCTCATTGAGGTGATGGAAGGTGGTGGAATAGAATCAGTCGACATCTTTAGGGTTTGTTGAAATCGGTTTTCTTCTTAGTCAGAGTTTCCACACAAGCTCTGATACCACTTGTTGGATCGATGTACTCTAACCAAACTAACTTAACTAGCTTGTTTAAGGTTTAATAACCTCGGATAAATCCTAAGTTATTAACAATGAAACACTGAGTAATCTTTATTAAGTACGCGGAATTTACTCAATAAATCTAAGAAGAATAACTTTAAATCTGCTTCTTATGCAGATACTTTAACAACTCTAAGATTATCGAACTCTCTAAACTCTAAACAACTTGTAATCGTAAACTCTAAGATTTGTGAATTCGTATTCTCTAATGCCAATCTAGGGGTCCTTTTATAAGCTCAAGGATAACCCTAGTCGGTTTACAATTGTATCCTTGTACGACAAGTAATCTATTCTAGAATTACAATACTTTCCATAAACGAATAGATAGTTCTTTAATTCTTGCAGTACTTTGACCTTCATGTGCAGTACTTTGACTTTATTTTTAGCAGTACTTTGACTCTTTGACTTTCTCCAGTTCTTTGCCATTCTGCAGTACTTTGTAAATCTTCAGTACTTTAACTGTTCAGCACTTTCATATCCCAACAATCACAATATAACTAGAAACTAAGATCAATCACGCCCGAGGCGTAGTCGCTCCAATGATGCTGCCAACTGTCCCACATGAAACTCTAACTCTGAAATGCGTCTCCTCAATTCGGCAATCTCTCGCTCGTACTCGTCAACGCGAGATGGCTGTAACAAAAGATGAGGAAGAACCGGAGGACGGTGTATAAAATTCTCCTCATCTGCAACTGGAGATATAGTTGGAGAGGGAGGCACATAAGATGGAGAAGAAGGCACATAATCTGGACTCTCAACACGAGCGGATGTGTTGCTCACACAATGAATGTCCCTCCACTTAATGTCATCCGATTCCTGTAACAAAAGATGAGGAAGAACCGGAGCAGGAGCAGAAATCTATAACAAAAGATGACGAGTCGTTTACTATAAATCAGTAATCGTTTACTATAAATCAGTAATTCGTAATCGTCTATACATGTTTTGTCGTTTACAATATAAATCAGTAATCGTCTATACATGTTTTGTCATTTACAATATAAATCAGTAATCGTTTTCTACGTCCTTCTAAATAATGTATGTCGTTCAGTAAACATATGTGCCCATCCCGCGGACAAGTCATTTCTGAACCATCTCCATTGTGGGTGAGTGAGCGGGAGTGGTTAGTTTTCATCCAGAACCGCGTGAACAAAGTGAGCAGCTTGGTCTTCCCCCACATGAAGAATCGCAACAGGGGACAATAGTTGTGCTGTATCTGAACCATCTCTCAGCGGAAGACACGTAACAGATTGTGAATTGGATATGCATACAATGGGACGGTTAAGAGCTGTAGCAATAGCCACGCCCGTGTCTGGCATAATCATCCAGTAACCGTAAGTGCTGGACCTGATTCAAACCAATTCAGCGAGTTGACCATAGTTGTAAACCATACCCTCCCCCACATTTGCATGTAAACTTCCCGGTTACTGTCTACCTCTTCCCTGACAATAGTTCGAAGTCTGGGCTATATTTGTTCGTGATGACCAAGACCTACGGCAAGAGCTCGATAGCCACAATTTCCATCACCTTCCACGTTAACGATCCCTAGGATCCACCGTCAGAAAAGAGGTGGAATTCGAGCCATAAAATATTCGCTACTGTCATTTGGAATGTACAAGTCGTGTCTTAAATCGCCCTCGCTCACCTCTTCGTTCAAGTCTGGGACGTTAGAAGGCTCTCCCACGTATGAACTATGTCTCGCAGTTTCTTCATTTAAGTCTCGGACTTTTTTAGGTTTTGTATAGCTTCTGCGGTGCCCTGTGGGGGGTTCTTTGTTCAAATCTGGGATATTTTGTTTAGCCTTGGATTTTTTGTCCTTTGCGCTCGGACGTCTACGAGTACTTTCTTTAACAGCAGGTTGTTGGGTTGACACAGGTTCAGGAGCGTATATACCTCTGAGCATGTTTAACATATTTTTCTTGACAAACGACGATGCTTTGGTAAAAACATTTTGGAATTTTTCTACGTCATCTTGACAAGAAAAATATTCAGGCTCTTGAGGCCCTTGAGGCTCTTGAGAATGTTCAGTTTGTTGAAGTAACTCCAACAATTGTAAAGAATGGCAGTTTAAACAACGTGGTGTTGTATGTGGAGTCCATCAACATGATTTCCGGAAATGTTGTCCACAGGGCATATGACGTCGGGTGAACAAAAAATATTTCCTCCAGCTCATTGGTGTGGTCATTTACCCTGGGTAATATGTATAACCTTTACGCCTCAAATGTACTAAAAGGAGTTGTATCGGAGTCAAATCACCACGACTGGCGCGACGTATCTTGTCTTGTGCATTATATACCGTTTTAATGCTAGACACGTTATTCGGATCGCTCTCTTTTAGTGAAGAAAGTATAACTCGTGGTGCTACTTGATGTTTTGTCAACTGATCCACCAAAACTAACTCACTTTCTTTTAATCGCATGGCCTGTGAAAAACCATGGAACGAGTCTACAAAATCATGATTATGCCTCAGACACTTGACCCTCAAGATCCAACCACTAGTTTTAGTAGTACCAGTTCGACCTTTTATATATTTCTCCAGTAATCTGAATGGGCAATTTATTTTATCGGTAGCAGTCTGCCGTTCAAGTTCATCTTCTAAACCTTCACGTGCAGACGTCCCATGTCTAGAACACTTAAATTCGATTGAGTACTTATAGCCCCTATCTGTTTTAGTTCTTCCTTTAACAATAAGAAAGCCGTTCGATTGAGCAGTAGATTGCACCCAATCAGTTAAAGCAACTTCAGTACTGAACACCTGAAAAATAAAAAACACAACAACTTTTATAACTTTCATTTTTAACAAAGTTTTATAAAAAAATACAACTTTGTACATTTTTAACAACTTTATTTATTGTTACATTTTTTTTACAAACTTTTATAGTAGTTTTATTTTAAAAAAAACTAATACTTTTAAAAATACAACTTTTTATAATACTTTTAAAAAACTAATACAACTTTTAAAAAACTAATGCAACTTTTATTTTAAAAAACTAATACAAAATTTTATTTATAATACTTTTTATAAAATACAAATTATAATACTTTTTATTTATTATACTCTTTTATAAAATACTTTTTATAAAATAATTTTTATTTATAATACTTTTCCCTACTTTTTATTTATAAAATACTTTTAAAAACCCTATTTGTTGCCTCCCCCATTTATTTGTGTGTGTGGTTACGTGTGTGGTTTTGGACGAGTCTACGCGTTCGTTTCTTGTGGGCTGTGTGCGCACATGGTTTTGTTTCTCTCTCTCTTTGACTTGATATTACCACTCTCTTGTGGTTGTGTCCTCACTTCTGGCAAAAGTATTACCACTCTCTCTCACCTGTTTCTCTCTCTCTCTCTCTCTAAAAATTTTAGATCTAAACATTTTAGATCTAAAAATTTACGATCTAACAAGTATAGAACTTGTTAGATCGTTATGGTATCTGATGTTGTGGTGGTGATGTTGTGGTGGTGATGTTGTGGTGGTATCGTTGTGGTATCTGATGTTGTGATGTTTCTGTGAGAAGTTGTTTGGTTTCGTTGACTATTTTTTAGATCTAACAAGGTTTTAGATATGGTAAACACTGATTTTTTTTTGATCTGGTAAACTTTTTAGATCTTGAAAACTTTTTTTATCTGGTAAAGACTGATTTTTCTTTTTAAACTAAAAACTTGTTAGATCTAAAAAAACATAAAGATGTGGTGATGTTTCTGTGAGAAGTTTGTTGGTTTCGTTGACTATTTTTTAGATCTAACAAGCTTTTAGATATGGTAAAGACTGATTTTTTTTAAACTATAAACTTGTTAGATCTAAAAAAAATATAAAGATGTGGTGATGTTTCTGTGAGAAGTTGTTTGGTTTCGTTGACTATTTTTTGTGGTGATGTTTTGCAGGTGATATGCAGTTTCATTACTGGATGGTAAAGTGCAGTTTTATCTCACTTTGCAACTTTAAATGAAAACTTTTGGTGCCTATGCAGTTTCATTACTGGATGGTAAAGTGCATTTTTATCTCACTTTGCAACTTTAAATGAAATAAATAGGTTTTAAAAAAAGAGGCAATGATGATTTTTATAAATAAAAAAAAAAAAAACTTAAGAGTTTTGGCATGGAAAATATGAATGGATTGCAACATTCATATTTGCAGCCAACATGATTGTTTATATCTCATAAAGAGCTAATAATCTGAGTCTTACCTCTTGTGTGTCAAATGGTGAACTAGACATGGTTGTTTGTGGTGTTTTCTTGTTGTGTTGTCTGCTTTCTTGTTGGTGTTGTTGGTTGTTGCTTTCTTGTTGTTGCTTTCTGCTTGCTTGGGAACTGGATTATGGGGTGCTTGTGTAGATTGTCCCTTTTAGTTTGTGTTGTAGCTTTCTTGTTGGTGTTGTTGGTGTTGTGGTGTTGTTGCTTTCATGTGGCATTATAAGCTTGAAGTGCCTGCTATGCAGCTCCCCTTTGAGAATCTTAGTACATTCTTGTGAACTTTTGCAGTCTTGGAATCCTACTTACCACATTCATGTTGAAAACGTGTAACTTGTGAATATTGTTGAACTTGTGAGGCTTGTGTCCTGAATACTTGTGGCTTGTGCAGTTAGACTTGTGAGACTTTGTGCAGTTTGAGACTTGTGAGACTTGTGCAGTTTGAGACTTGTGAGACTTGTGCAGTTTTGGACTTGTGAGACTTGTGCAGTTCCTGTGAACTTGTGACTTTGTGCAGTTGTGACTTAAAATTTTCCGAGGCGATGATGATAACAGAAACCGAATGGACGGTAAAGTGAGATAAAATCTCACTTTGCAACCTTCGAATCTGAGCCTCAAAAATTTTCCGACTACGTTTTTTTTTTTTTTTTTTTTTTTTTTAAGTTTTAAAACAGATTCACAGCAAAAAAAAAACTTGCAAAACAAAAAAACTTGTAAAAAAAGTTATAAAAAACTTGTAAAACAAAAAAAAAAACTTGTAAAAAAATAAGTTGTAAAAGTAAAATAAAAAAACAAAGTCACACAACACAAAACACCCCACCACCCCACCTTAAATTATTTTGGCACGTAAACCCATGCACCCCAATGATTAAGGAAGAGAGAGAAAATGCAAACAACCTCTATACATATTTTATGGGGTGCCTGCATAGTAGCTCCCGTCCAAAATCCAAATCATCTCTTATAAAAAAAAGTTAATGATTTGTACAATTTCAAAATTTATTTGCACACTAAAGGTACAAGCAGTTGAAGCTATTCACAAAGAGAGGTGATTTGCACAAAGAGAGGTGATTTGCACACTTCTTTTTTTATTGGGTTTAAGCTATTAAATAGCAACGTACTTTCTCCAATGTACCGATATGGTACCTATATTTTTTTGCAACCTGGTTAGGTAGTGTACTTTTTTTTTTCTGTGTCCATATGGTCACAAACGTCATATGTGGCAAGCCAAGTAAATAGATCGAAACTTACGTGGAATTTTTGTTGTTTTTCTTTTTTTTAACCCTTTACACATGGTTGCCAAGTCACTTGGGTTTGTGTGACGTGGCTTGCCAAGTCAATTGGCTTGCCTACGTGGAAAAAAATTAAAAAAAAAATAAAAATTTTAATTTGGAAAAAAAAATTAATTTTTTTTAAAAAAAATTTACGTTTTAAAAAAAAAAAAAAAAAAAAAAAACCTTTACGTTTTTTCAAATAATAGTTTCGCCAGTTAGTCCCTCCGTTAATAATAGTTTTCACCCGTTTTTGTCCGTTTTTATTCGTTTTCGTTCGTTTTTTATCCGTTTCCCCCCGTTTTTTTTACGTTTTTCGTCCGTTTTCATTCGTTTTTTTATAGTTTTTGTCCGTTTTTTCTTACGTTTTATCCGTTTTTCTTATGTTTTGTCCGTTTTTCTTACGTTTTTATCGGTTTTCATCCGTTTTTGTCCGTTTTTCTTAGATTTTTGTCCGTCTTTCTTACGTTTTGCCTGTTTTTCGTACGTTTTTATCGGTTTTCATCTTTTTTTTCTTTTTTTAGATTTTCTTACATTTTTCTTTGATTTTGTCCGTTATTCTTACGTTTTGTCCGTTTTTCGTACGTTTTTATCGGTTTTCATCTGTTTTTTTCTTTTTTTTAGATTTTCTTACATTTTGTCCGTTTTTCTTTCGTTTTTTGTACTATTTCAACATATTGAAAATTTTTTCCAAAAAAAAAAAAAATAGGAAAATTTTTTTTTCATTTTCAAAAATAATATTTCCAAACGTGTAATTTTTTCATTTTTTTATAAAAAAAAAACGTAAATTTTTTTTTTTCTGATTTAAAAAAAAACGTAAAGGTTATTCTTTTTTATAAAAAAACGTAAAGGTTTTTTTTTTTTTTTAAACGTAATTTTTTTTTTAAATTTAAATTTCTTTTTCTGATTTAAAAAAAACATAAAGGTTTTTTTTTTTTTTTTTTTTTTTTTTTTTTTAAACGTAAATTTAAAAAAAAAATTAATTTTTTTTTTCCAAATTAAAATTTTAATTTATTTTTATTTTTTTCCACGTAGGCAAGCCAATTGACTTGGCAAGCCACGTCACACAAACCCAAGTGACTGGGCAAGCCACGTAGATTGGAGAAAGTACAGGTACCATATCGACACAGAAAAAAAAGTACACTACCTAACCAGGTTGTAAAAAAAGTACAGGTACCATATCGGTACATTGGAGAAAGTACGTGGTTATTTAATAGCATAAACCGTTTTTTATTTGCACACTTACGGTACAAGTAATTAAAGCAGGATATTAATATGATACAATTGTTTGATGCGATAATTGAAGGGTCCCAATCAAAACAAAAAATGTGCATTGTGCAAATCAATTCCCATTCACAAAGTGTACAAATCAATTAAAAAAAAAAAAAAAAAAAAAAAAAAGTGTAAGGAATCTTCGTCTGTTTCTTTAAACAAGTGTCTAAAAGACCAAGACTTTACGGTAGAATTTTATAAGTCAAGCGAATCAAAAGATGTTTCAAATTTACAATTTTCTTCCGTTCATGTCTTTAACGATAAACGTTCTCAACCATCTTGTCTTTTAGTTAACAACGAGTGTGGAAACCCGCGTGATGCAACGGGATTGCTTTTGTAGACGTGAGTTTGGATAAAGACTATTTTTTGCCAAATTGCTATAAAGGACTTACTTTGCAGCGACACTTAAATCTTAGAGACTATTTTTGCCAATTTGGACTTACTTTGCAACGACACTTAAACCTCAGGGGCTATTTTTGCCAACTTGCGAAAGTTGGCAATTAATGTGTTCACACTTGCAAGTGTGAACACACGTCTTGCCTAATTTAAAAGCAACTTGCTCAAAAAACAATTAAAAACAATAAATTACAAAAAAATAAAAAATAAAAAAATAAAAAAATAAAAAAAGGCGATGTCCGCGAATAAGTAACGGGATGGAGTTTAGTTGAGAGTCCTTGCGACACACCCAACCCGAAGCTCTCAAATTCATTTATTAACCTTTTCTTTGTCATCTCGTGCTCAGGTCACATTATTTTTGGATTTTAGTACTTTGAACTTTGGTAAGTAAAACTTTTGGTATCATAAACTTCTAATAATGAAGAAAAAATTTAATATCATAAACTTTTAAAAGCGTAAAATGATACTCTAAACTTGCTTTAGAGCACTTGCAATCATGCCCTAAGTTAAGGTTTACCCTTCTGCCACATCAGCTTTAACATTTCACATTAACTAACAAAAAAAACACACACTATCATAACATCTCAAGTTAAGGTTTAACATTTCATATTTTCAATTCATCCCCTAAACTAAACAAACACTTCATTTATTAAAAAAAACATATCACATTAAACATTAAAACACAAAGTACATTAAACATTAAACACGAATTACATTAAACATTAAAACTACAACGAGATTGAGTAAAAATAAAACTACTAAAACTTAAGAATACGAATCATCTGAGTTCCAACCCTCGTCACTTGAAGAGGAATAAAACTCGCCATTAAAGAGCTTTGTCTCCATGATGTCAAAGTAGTTATCTCTAAGATATTGAGCTTCCCTGGCTTCTTGTTCACGACGAGCAGCTTCCTCGCGTAACTCCTGTTCCATAATCTCTCTATAGTTTTCTTCGTCATGTTCAAGTTGATGAACGGAAGCCTCACTTAACCCAAATAGATTGTTTTCAAGATCCACATATGGACTGTTAGCAGCCGGATTGTTAACAACTGGAGTGTTAACAATTGGATTGTTCACAGGTGGAGTGTTAACAATTAGATTGTTAACAGATGGAGTGTTTAAAAATACATTTTCCGGTTGGAAAACCGGAAAGACATCTTCAGGTGGTGTTGAGTAAACCTCAAATTCTTCTGAAGTTGGAAAGCTAGTTTCCAGCAACTGAGTTGGAGTTGGAAAACTAGTTTCCGGCAACTGTTGTGGACTTGGAAATTGCTGAGAAAAATATTTGCAAGACATTTTTGTGTGTGTGAGTTGTATAAATAGGCATAGTTGATTTTGAATTTGAATAAATCCCGCTCATATTTGATTTTTAAATTTCAAATTTGAATTTGAATTTATCCCGCTTAGAATTAACCAGTATAATTTAAATTTGAATTTGAATAGGTTGAGGGGGTGTAAGTGAAAATTTATTTGAAATGGTGTAGGGGGGTGAAATGATTTTTTTCCCTACCCTTAACGCCCCGTTACCACGGTAACTTGGGGCCTTTAACGCGCAAATAACTTGGCTCTCGGTGTGGGTAACGTGCTCTAACGCAGGTTAACGTGGGAATAACCCCCCCCCCCCCCACGTTAACGTTGCGAGTGCTCTTAGTGAAATTTTTACTACTCTATACTCACTTAACAGTTAAGTCTGTTATTAATTTAACAATCGTTATCCACAAGTCCGCAACACTAAAATATATATAGTATAATTACCAAATAATGATAGAAACAAGTCGAGTCGAGCCCGTGCTTACCAAAGCTCTAGCTCGAGCTCCGCTCATTTACGATCATAACTCGAGCTCAATTCAAGTAAAGAGGTTTCTACTTCTTCCTTCATTGAAATATTTTGAAATAAACTTATGTGGCTTTACAAAATCATAAATCATAAAGAAAAGAATAAGATCGAAAAGCTTGCCAACTTTGAATTAGATGAATATATATAGAAACCTGGCCTTCTGATGTGTCCGGTGTGTACAAGTTTTAAATTTATAAAAGACGAATTACCAATTTTACCAATAACACATATGAGCAAGTGCACTCGTCCGTTATAGCAAGATTATAAAGGTAAGTCAGGATCGTTCGCAGGGATTTGAGTGAATCTGATTAACAAGTTTGAATCAACTAAGACAATCCAAAACATATAACAACGAAAATAGATATAATGAAATTCAGATGATTAAAAACTACACTTACTTAAACTAGTTTCTTATCCTTGATTAGTGTGATTGTGCTAACCTCTTAACATGTTGGTTATAATAATTAGTTGGTGTACTAATCTATTGTTCTTACAAGTTAAACCTTCGTCAAGATTTTAGTTTATAAAAACAAGCATTAAGTTTAACCAATCAATTCAAGATCAATTCAAGTTTCATAAGTTTATTTTCACAAACTTAAACACAAAAACATCCATTTGCTTTATCAAATTGCTTAAGAAATTGTCAATACAAAAGGTAACTGATTATAGACAAAAGGGTACAATTGATTGTCAACAACTAATCTTACGACCTTTTAGATGTTTCCAATCAATCCAACTTGATAATCAAAAAGCGTTCTTATTACAACCACACCTTAGTTCCTTTGTTTAATCAAGAATAATGGGTAAAAACAATCATCCATAGACAAAATCATTATAACTAGTTGAACAACAATAAGTTCTTTCGACCTCTACGATTATTATCAACTAGTCAAACTTGATTTAACAAATGTCACTATGAAACTTTAGCACAATTGGATCTTAGAATCAACTTGAAATTGAATTAAAACATGTTAACACAATCACCAAATAATCATATGATAATCAACATCATTTAAGCAAGTGTATAAAGAAACTAGCCACTCATAGCAAACATAAACATAAACTCAGAACTTTGAACATTAGAAAACATGATTAAGAGTCTTACAATGCTTGGAATAAGATTTCAAATGGTGAAGTAATAATTCCCAAAGTATTGGGGTAGACTCCTTGGGGTTTTGGCCTCCAAATGTGGTACTTCTGGAACTCCAAACTTTCCTGGACTTCTAAGGACGAATTTGAGAGCTTAAGAACTTTGTTTGATGAGTAGAGCGAGTTGTATTGAAGTGTGTGTCTCATATGCTCACAAGAGGTCTCTATTTATACTAGTTCCAAGGCCTAGGGTATTAATTGCTAAACTTGGTCTCCAAGGAGTTAGGAAAGGACTAGAATACACCAAGGGAAGGACCTAGAATCATTTGGATACAAAGGGGAAACTTAATGATGAAGATTTGGCAGAAATAGGCTCTCCAACCGGATCAGTCATATGACCAACCGATCCGGTTGGTCTTCTACAAGGGCTCCAACCGTATCGGTTTTGGGTGCCAACCGAACGGTTGGGTTGTCGTCTCAGGCAATCTTTGATCATCTTCCAACTGATCCGGTTGCAATTGCAACCGATCCGGTTGGTCTTCCTAAGTTACGGGAATTCGACTTTTACTTCATTTTGACTTGTAGAGCTTGGTTCTTCAATCATCTTGGTCTTCTTAAGGTACTAGAAACATTGATTTGTGCTTGACATGCTACACTGAAACGGGAATCTTCCAATTGTTGAACATTCCTTTACTTTTCCTTCCGTTTCCCTGCACTTGGTTATAAACACTAGACAAACATCTTTTAATGCGATTAAGCACTGAAATCATACAAATATAACCAAATAACATATACAAAAGCACACATAACGCTACTAAAAACATGTACAATCTGAGCGTTATCAAATTCCCTCACACTTAAACTTTGCTTGCCCTCAAGAAAATCTAGGAAAAACATCCACTGGTACAAAATTATGATTACGAAAAATATGATGCCAATCTACCAAGTACAAGTACTAGAGAAGATTCATCAATTATGCTTTTAAGAGCGAAACTTTCAAGATGTTTGACAATATCCAATGATTTTCTTGCATGATTAACATTTCAAAAACACCTCACGAAAAAGGAATGAAATATAATTCACTCAATCACTCAATTTTTAGTGGAGTAATAAGATAAATCACACTCATTGCTCAGTCATGATTAGATTATTACCATAAGCTTGTACAAGAAACAAAACTCCACCGACGTGGCGTGAGCACCAAGAAAAAACATCTAAAGAGGACTTTTATTCGGGTTATAATATTATGGATTAGGGTTAAGGGCATGGATAAGGCATGGGAATATTTATGAAATTGGTGTTAAAAATAAAAATAGAATCAAGTCTAATACCCGTGTTGCTAGCGACCAAACAATCCGCAAACCAATAAATGATTATAGCTCCATTTCCTTCGGATTTCCACAACTCTCCGCTTTGATTTGCCATGGTAATTTTTCTTCGAACATAGCACATTGGCTAATACATTCATACTTTCAACATTTTTTTTAACATAAACTCAGAATGGCTCACTCAACTAACAAGATGCGGTACTCATAATCATTTGAACAATCTTCTCTTTCCAGGAGACTAGCAACCAACCGTTTAGACATTGACAAGGGTTAGGATAAGGTTTAAAGTGTAAAATCTTTTTGTATTTTTCTGGATGAAACAAAAATGAAAAGGATGGCTCAGAGGGTGTAACTAGGAGTATCTAGCGCTAAAGATGAGCGCTACAAATGGGTCCATGTAGGTGGTTAACTAACCGATGAGGTTAGCTAATATAGCATAATATGAAAAATGGAAGGCCATTTGGGTTAAATCCTAAGGTGTCTCTTTATCACACGAATTTACTTATATCGCACGAATGCGATCTCACTACGGTCTGGTAATGATTTACAAGCACAAGTTCTAGAATAAATAAAATCACCGGCACACTCATAGCAAAAGATTCAAGCATAAAAGATGTATGCTTTATATAGAACAGGCTCAAATCCTCACAATTTTAGTGGTAAGGGCTATAATTTGTGCTAGCAAATGTTTATCGATCCCAGAATGGATTGCAATATTAATTGAACACATCTCAAAGTTTCAAATATTACCAGTTTTACCAGTGGTTTGATCCAGTTATTCTAATATTATCCTAAAAGCGTGAAAATAACTAGATCACAAGGGTAAACAAAATTTTAAGCTTAAGCTTAAAAACTCTAATTTTCCTATTCAACCCCCCCCCCCCCCACACTTAAGTTAAACATTGTCCTCAATGTGAAAAACGAACTTCAAAGTATAGAAATAGGGAAAATAGAGATGAAACCAGTTATTCCAATGAGTTTGTCAGCTTAATTTCCTTCATCCAAGCGTCCACTGGAGTAATCATTACCTGCACAAAATCTTATATACAAACAAAAGAGTTTTATTAAGTTGTGTCACCCCCCACAATTAAGTTCAACCAAAAGTTTAAACTTTGGGGCGTGACCACAGAAAATCAAATCGGAAACACATGGGTTGCCTGCCGAGAAGCACTTGTTTTATTACCGAGTCATCAGCCTGACTCGAATCTTCCCGAATTTACTTGGCCACAGATGCAGCCTTGAACATTTTGAAAAGTTCGGGGATATACATGAATTCTTCACCAGTAGCATCAATATCGTTCCAGATGAACTCAGTAGATGGTTTCCAAGGAACACTTTGTGAGATTCTTCCTTGAAAAGGTGCTACGAAGGTGATTGTTTCGAATTCATTTTCAGGGGAAACTGTCTCAACTGATATTTCATTCATTTGCTCCTTATCATAGTATAACTTGATTCGGTGTCCATTAACAATGAAACTTCCACCCTGTTTGTCATAAAGTTCGACATAACCGGATGGATATCCATGTTTAACGATATATGGTCCAAACCATCTTGGTTGTAATTTAGGAGCTTTGAATTTGAATTTCATGTTGAAGAGCAGAACTTTATCTCCAGCTTTGAATTCTTTTCGAACTCTTAGCTTTTTGTCGTGATAAGCTTTTTGTCGTGATAAGCTTTTGTTCTGGCCTTATACAGTTTAGAATTTTCGTAAGCTCGGAGTCTTAATTCGTCGAGTTCGTGCAATTGCAAGAATCTCTTCTCTCCAGCTATTTTGAGATCGGTGTTACAGTTTCTTAGAGCCCAGTAAGCACGATGTTCAACTTCGAACGACAAATGACAAGTTGTTCCATACAGGAGTCTGTAAGGAGTTGTGCCAATAAGAGTTTTATAAGCCATACGAAACGCCCACAGAGCATCGTCAAGTTTCTTCGACCACACTGAAGGATTATCCTTCACTGTTTTTTCGAGTATTCTTTTAAGAGCTCTATAGGTGTTTTCAACTTGGCCACTAGTTTGTGGATGATAAGCAGTCGCGAATCGATGATGAACTCCATATCTTTTCATGGTTTTCTCCATTTGTTGGTTATAGAAATGGGTTCCTCGATCGCTTATCAAGGCTTTGGGGATTCCATAACGAGCAAAAAGCTTTTTGAGAAAATTAACGATGACGCGAACATCGTTCGTTGGTAAAGCTTCAGCTTCTGCCCATTTGGACACATAATCTATAGCAACGAGAATGTATTCGTATTTGTGGGATTTAGGAAATGGTCCCATGAAATCTATTCCCCAAATATCGAATATTTCACACACTTGAATGCTTGTCAACGGCATTTCGTCTCTTCGCGAAAGGTTGTTTGTTCTTTGGCAAGCATCACAGTTCTGAACAAGTGTATGTGCTTCTTTGAATATTGTTGGCCAATAGAATCCAGCATCAAAAACTTTTTTAGCTGTGGTGGAAGGAGCATAATGTCCCCCAGTTGGGCCATGATGACATTCGTCAAGAATCTTGCGGGTTTCAGAACCAGAAACACATCTTCGGATCATTCCGTCAGGACACATTTTGAAAAGATATGGTTCTTCCCAAAAGTAGTATTTAAGTTCTGAAAAGAATTTGCTCCTTTGAGCGTGAGTTAAACCTTTTCTTAGAATACCTCCAGCGAGATAGTTTGAAAAGTCAGCAAACCAAGGATCGTCATTTCCATCGACGGTCATGAGGGTTTCATCGGGGAATTAATCGTCGATTTCTTCTTCCTTTAATTCCTCAAGATCTGGATTTTCAAGACGTGATAAATGATCAGCGGCTAGATTCTCTGCTCCTTTCTTATCTTTGATCTCGATGTCAAATTCCTGGAGTAGCAGAATCCATCTGATAAGACGCGGTTTAGCATATTGCTTGGTGAACAGATATTTGAGTGCCGAGTGATCGGTGAACACGACCGTTTTTTAGAGTACGAGGTAGGATCAGAATTTGTCGAATGCGAAAACTACGGCCAGTAATTCCTTTTCTGTGACTGTGTAATTCTGCTGAGCACTATTTAGTGTCTTGCTAGCAAAATATATGGGCCGAAAGTGTTTTCCTTCTCGTTGGCCTAAGACGGCTCCAACAGCAAAATCGCTGGCATCGCACATAAGCTCGAAGGGTAGTGACCAATTAGGTGAAACCATGATCGGAGCACTAGTTAGTTGAGATTTCAACGTTTCGAATGCTTTTATGCAATCAGCATTGAAGTCAAAGATAGAATCTTTCTCGAGAAGTTTTGTCATCGGACGAGATATTTTTGAAAAATATTTGATAAAGCGGCGGTAGAAACCGGCATGTCCTAAAAAACTTCTAACGGCTTTAACGTTAGTTGGTGGTGGAAGTTTTGTGATAATGTCAATTTTTTCTTTGTCTACTTCCATGCATGCACTGGAGATCTTGTGTCCAAGCACAATTCCTTCGGTCACCATGAAGTGACATTTTTCCCAGTTAAGGACAAGGTGTGCAGCTTCGCATCTTTCGAGCATTTTATCAAGACTGGAAAGACAAGCTTCAAATGAGTTTCCAAAGACTGAAAATTCATCCATGAAAACTTCCATGGAGGTTTCGAGCATGTCTTGGAATATGGCTATCATACACCTTTGAAAAATCGCAGGTGCATTACAAAGACCGAAAGGCATACGCCGATATGCGTAGGTTCCAAAAGGGCAAGTGAAAGTGGTCTTTTCTTGGTCATTAGGATCGATTGGAATTTGAAAATATCCTGAAAATCCATCGAGGAAACAAAAGAATTTATTTCCTGCTAGTCTTTCAAGCATTTGATCCATGAACGGGAGTGGAAAATGATCTTTTCTGGTGGCTTTGCTTAATTTCCGATAGTCAATACAAACGCGCCAACCAGTGACAGTTCTAGTAGGGACTAGTTCATTCCGTTCATTAGCCACAACCGTCATCCCTCCTTTCTTGGGAACACATTGAACGGGACTCACCCAAGGACTATCCTCGATAGGGTAAATGATACCAGCATCGAGAAGTTTTATGATTTCCTTTTTAACAACTTCTTTCATGTTGGGATTGAGTCGACGTTGACGTTCAACAACAGGTTTGATCCCATCTTCGAAATTGATTTTGTGTTTGCAGAAATTGGGACTAATTCCTGGGATATCAGATGTTTTCCAAGCGAAAGCTTGTTTGTGATTTTTGAGGATAGAAACTAAACTTTCTTTCTCATTGGCCTCGAGTAATAAAGATATGACTACTAGAAGAAGTGAATTTTCCTCCAAGTAATCATATTCAAGATGATCAGGGAGAGGTTTGAGCACGAGATCTGTTGGTGGTTCTTCGATAGAGGATTTTATTCTCATCTCGTCATCGAAAGTTATTGCTTCAAAATTTGCTTCCTCCATTTCTTCCTCCTCCGTGTTATCTCCTTCGAACTCTACTTTCATGAAATCATCAAACTCTTCGTCAAAGTCTGTTTCATTGATTTTTTCAGAAGTAGTCATGAATGGATCAGATTCTTTAAGTAATGCATCCAATTCTTCGTCAATGACTTCATCGATAACATCAATGTTGAAACAAGTGTCATCAGTGGAACGCGGATAGCGCATTGCTTTATCGATTAGAAAGGTGATTCGATCTTCTCCAACTCCAAGGTTGAGTTCTTTTCCTTTCACTTTGATGATGGCATCAGCGGTATTTAGGAAAGGTCTTCCTAAGATTAGTAGGACTTTACTATCTTCTTCCATTTCTAAGATAACAAAGTCCACGGGAAAAATGAATTTACCGACTTGAACAAGCATATTCTTGGCAATACCAACAGGATATTGATAAGAATGATTTGCTAATCGAATGCTCATTTTTGTTGGCTTAAGGCTGTTGTTGCATAATTTGGAATACAGCGAATAAGGCATCAAATTGATACTTGCGCCAAGATCGGCTAAAGCATCGCTTTGAATATTATTCCTGAAAGTACATGGAATAAGAAAGCTCCCATGATCTCCGAGCTTTGGTGGGATTTTGTTTTGGACAATGGCTAAGCATTCTTCGTTAAGGAAAGTAGCTGATATTTGCTCTAGCTTGCTTTTGTTATTAAGAAGTTCTTTCAAGAATTTCCCGTAATTGGGCATTCCGGCTAAGACATCAACTAGAGGAACATTGAGTCTAACCTCTTTGATTATTTCAATGAACTTCTTATAACGCTCTTCCATTTTTTCTTTCTTAAGGCGTTGAGGATATGGAATTTTGGTGTGTACGCCTTGACAGATGGTGTGGTTTTCTTTTTGGTGGTTTGAGTTGTGTTGGTTTCCTCAGCTTCATCCTCGCTATCTTGGGTGATAGGAGCATTTTCATTAGGATTTTGGGGTGGATCGTACGAGAGACCACTTCTTGTGAAGACAGCATTGATATGCTCATTTCTCGTTTGTGGTGGACGGTACGTTTTATCATTTGATGGTTTTGGGTTGGATTGGGTGTTACTTGGTAACGAACCAGATGGTCGAGAGGAATGTTGGTCAGAAAATCTGCCAAATTTGTTTTCAAGATCTTGGATAGAGGCTTGATGATTTTTCTGTCCCTGCTCAACTTTGGCTTTTGCAATATATTGGATTTCATATACACATCATAACACATTAAATAGGGGCGTATGGTTTAGAGTTTTAGAGAGAGAAAGTGGAAGATGGGAGCCTTTCTAGAGAGAGAAAGTAAACAAAAGAAATAAGGTTAGATTGAGTGAAAGGTCCAACCCTCTACCTTGGGAGGTATAGGGTATTTATAGTTACATACTAAACGTCCTCCTTTGGACTGTGGATCAGGCATACAGTGGGTAAAGACCCGTCCTTCCTCCACGGTGTTGCACTAAACTAAGTAACTAACTAAATAACTAGTAAATAACGTAATGTCTACGAGCTAACATATGCTAGACTAGAGTTGGGGTGACCGACTCTTCAACATGGATTTTCTAAATCCTAACAATCTCCCCCTAAGGGAGGTCACCCCATGAAATACATTTTGCATCCTAGCATTCTATCTTTATCTTCATGCTTGAGCTCGTAGACTTCAATTCTTCAATCCCGAAATCTTTGTACTTTAGTAGTGATTCTTCAAAGTCTGATTATTTTGTACTTTCCGTGGAGGCCTTTAACTGATCCACATCTTTGATGATCTTCGAGCTTTCTTTGAGATCATCAGCCACAGTAAATCTTTGGATCACCCTTTATTGTGTTGCCATCATGTGATGTTGTGACTTTTGGACCGACATCCTCACACCTTTTGGATCATGACATCTTTCCATCAGAGTAGCGGAAGCTTTACTGGTTCATGATATTTGCAGCAACGTAGCAGAAGCATAGTATAAAAATATCAGAGCCAGGTTATGTAGATATGCACTAGTCATGATTTCTTCAATGAAGTGTGGATGCTGTGAGCATGCGGCTTTGGATTGACTTCTCAATTCTGATCAGCTACAACCATCCAAATGTACCTGCAAACAACAGTTAGCAATAAAACACACGAAAGTGTCTTTGATCACTTTCGTTGAATTGAGGTACATGGCCCACGGTTCCCCGTTGATCAGTACAAGTACTGCCTGTGATCAGGTATAATTCCGAAGAATCTCCTTGACAGGGTTTCGCAGCTGTTCTGGCTGTTCTCAAACCGGAACGTCTCAAAGAATACAACACGGAGTAAGTGACCCAGCGAATTGAGATTCACTGATTGATGAAAAATTGATTTGAAAAACAATCGCGTATTGCTTAGAAGAAAGAGTTTTGCAATACGACGAAGGTTTTATGAGAAAGATCAATTTTCAATCATAAATACTTTTTGTATTTGAAAAGAGTACACATTCGATGTGCTAGAGAAAATAAGATTTGCACATCGAACGGTTTTTCCAAAAGTATTCGTCAATTCATTTCCTGGACCAAGGTTCATTCAAGAATGAATCGCCCCATCGTTTTTGTCCAGTTGTCACAAGATTGATCCTTAGAAAAGATCTTACATGTCACCCACCAAGAGCTTGTTTGATGTTGGCTCTAGAAGGATTTCCATCTTCATTGTGCATATTTTCATATCACTCGGATGTTCTGGCAATACCACAAGGATAATGCGTAGGACTCTTAATATATTCTTACTTTCCACATTATGTGAAACAACAAGTCTTCATTAATTTTGTGTCCTAATGAGATATTGTGGACGATCTCTTGGCTCTAGACTTAATAGTGCACATTTTGGTTCCTATGCCGGAGACTAGGGAGAGAGTCTCCTTCTTCAATATCAACAATCTCTAAGAGAAAGTCGATAGATTATGTAGGTTCCCCGTGAGAATGAAACAAGCCCTTTTAAGAGGAACTTGAGTAGCTTGGGAAGTTGTAGTGCAGTGCGTCACTGGGTCCATGACGTCTTGTCTTCAATACCAGTGTTACCTTGGTAACCACTAGTAGCATATGAATTGAACCCGGTTTCGGCCCTAAGGTTGAATTATTAGAGGGCTATTTCTTTTCACCCTTTTCACATTTAATTCTTTTTCATTCTTCAACCCCATCAGTGCTTACCGAGACTTCATTACTAGAACCTTGTTGGGTTTATTCCAGTTCTAGCTCTATCTCAGTCCGCACTCTTCCCATAATATCATTTTTCTCCTCTTTTTTCATCATACCTAAGGACTTCTACACTATCTAGTGGATTGTCCCTGGGTAGATCCCTCCGGCTATGGCGGGATCGTGGGAACAAATACCTAACCTAACCATCCTTATAACACCATGCATAAAGTAAATTGGTCGGTCTTTTGGTACTGTTCTTTCCTTCTCGAAACCAATTGAAAAATCATTTGGAAAATCAATCAAGGTACTTGTGATATAATATCAAAGCATTTTGTACCTTAATTGTTTTGATCATTTAGAAATGCTCCCCCTCAACATGTGCATATTATCTTGAAATATTTTAGCACATGGAGGCAAGAGTTCTTTGAAATAATTTCATGATCACAATTTCCTTAGAAAAAGCCATTTGAATTTCTTTGGTAAATTCTCCCCCTCAATATGTGTGTAGGATATTTGTAATCATTTTATCACATAGAGGCAAGAGGTTTTTGAAGTACTTTTCATGATTGCCAATAGAAACCATTTGCTCCTCCTCAATATGTGCATCGATATACGAAAGAGTTTGGCACATATTAGAGAGAACATACACTTTGAATCAAAACGATCATCTATTATCAAATTTCATATTAAATTACAAATTCTCCCCCGATCAAAAATATCAAACCCATTGAAATTTTGGATCCCAAGTGATTTAATAAGGTTTGGAAAACATGGGAGAAAATGTGGCCTGGTTTATATACTTATCTTGTTTTTGGGTAAATGCTCCTCCTCAATCATGTGTATCATGTATATGAAATCGTTTGGCACATGGAGGCAGGAGTGCCTTTAAAGGACTAAAACAGATTTGAGATTTAAATCACGATCTCTCCCCCGATAAAAAATTTCAAACCCTTTGAGATTTTTGATCCCAATTGATTTAAATCATTTAGAAAAGTTTGGGGAAAGACGTGGCCTGATTTAATTTTGAAAAATGACGGATAAGGACCAATTATAGACATTAAAGATTGTTAGTTTCAGGTATGATAGTTTTTTAAGTGATCTTTAAGTAAAATAAAACAATTTCACAATCAAACAAGAACAGAAAAAATTTCATTTTGAAAGATCTTGATTCAAAAGAAAAATCATACCATGACATAACATTAAATCTTTAGGTCACCACTTATTTTGTACAAACGGACTTGATAGATGAAATATCGATTGAAAATATTTTATTATAAATCACTCTCCTCCTCAATCGATGACCGAAGTCGTTGATTGAGTGACTTAAGTTTAGATAAAATGAAGTCCAGTGATTTCCAAAATTAAGTCCAATTTATTTTCAAAACAATATTTTTCCATTTTCAAAACAAAATTTTCAAAATTGTTTTAAGAAAAATGGTATCATCCACTACTTTTTCCTGCACAAAGATATGTTAAGTGGTTGAGTTGCTTCTGTTGTTGCTGTAAGGCTTGAAGAAAAACCATCTGCTGATGCAGTGAGACCTCTGAAGTTGCATCTATCGTGCCAACTATCCATAGAGAGATCTAATTAAGTCCCGTTTCTTCTTTTGTCGACCCAAGAAATAGTTGCCCTTTCCTTTCGGCATCCAATCATCTTCATTTGTGGGATCCGAATCGGGAACAATCTTATGAACCATGATATCTGCATATGTTAGTGGACACAAACAGATATATGGTGGTCGACATCACCCAAACAGCAATCGACTAATAAAAGTCAATCCAACATGTCAATCAGATCATATAATGGCATGGGAATTATGTGTTCATCAAACTCAAATCATCTAATCCTAACAATCATATCCTAGGCACCTAGTCCTTCAACGTAGGTTAACATGTTTTACATTTAAGTATATAGGATAATTGGATAAGCCCGTTAGATGATATAAATTTGAAAACATTCTCCCCCTCAATCAATGACTCATTTTCTGAAAAGTTTAAAAGTGCTGAAGTCATTGATTGAGTTTGCAAATTTTATAAAAACTCTGATTCTGATTGTTTTTCAAGCAACTCATTTACCACCATTTTAAAAACAACAAATATTTTTTTGAAGAATTTATAGAAAGAAAAACATTTGTGTAGTAACAGCAGTCCTTCGACATACTTTCCTCATTTAGTTTTAGGAAAAGTGCACGAAATATTTGAAAATTGGTTTAGCGCAACACTTTCCTTTCTTGAAGAGCGGGTTGCTATCTGAAATAATAGCAAACCATAGTTTTAGCGCGGGTCACAGTCTGAAATAACTGCAAGCCATGTTTGAGACATGTTTTGAAAAAAATATTTACACCTCCTGCTCGAACTTCATCTAAAGTCCCGTGCCATTATTGAATGACCTTTCTAAGACCGTAGATGTTATCGATACCAGAAAACATATTTTGGTATTTTTAAATTTTATGATTTTATGGGTTTTTGTTGGTTTTATATTTTTCTATTTGGTTTTTGATAAATATTTACAAAGATAGAGAAATAGTTTAAGAAAATGATGATATGAGTACCGAGATAAGGAAATCGTTCAGCACTTTGTAGAAGATAGAAGTCATCATCTCTTAAACTTTCACCACCAAAGCTTTCGAGACTCTTGAATGGACGTCAGAAGTTGAGCCTACAAAAAGTGAGACTTTGGTAGCTTCCCCCCAAACCGACAATCTTCGAATAAAGACCATTTTCCCAAGACGTAGAATGTGAAGAGAAACAGTCTTATTGAATGAAGCTCAACACCCCGAAGAACACGAGAACACCGAAGTAACAAGTTTAAACACTGATCATCTTTGCGGTTATCAACCCTGGAATACATGATTAAGCTCTATCACGTGAACCTGTTGTGCATCCCCGATGTACACATTACTCTTCGAGTTTGAGCAGTTGTCTATTCGGGAGAACAATATGTCAACATCTTCATTTCACCAAATGCATTCCAGTTATCTTTCATATAACCAATCAGCCCATAATGTACACATGTACCCAACAAGAGTAGAGACGATGACATACAAGTGACATGTTGAGTCACTGATCAACTCTGCGAGTGTCAACTCCAGAATAACAGATTAAGCCCGATCAAGTGAACATGTTGTGCGTCCCTGATGTACACATATCTCTTCCCTGATGGTTGCGATCTCATCAAAATCATCATTACATTGTGTACATGAAGCAATAACCGGAAGCACTTTATCATCAACCATATAGAAGATGTCGATAAGCAGTATCATCTCACGTTCCAAATATTCTTCTCACATTTCTTCCAACTGAACACTGAAGTAACACATACCAACAGTCTCCAGAGACCACTTCCCCCAAATAGTTGGAATAATACATCCTTCCCCCAAATAGTTGGAATAATATATCCTCCCCCCAAATAATTGGAATAATACACCAAAGGCTACGAGTTAAACACTGAGTTTCTCTACGGTTATGACCTTTGTCTTCCCGGGATAACTTCAATCAGGAAGAAGTGTTAAGTTCATCATGTGTACTCGTTGTGCTTTTAGATGTATGTCTCATTCCCCCTTGCTGGTTTTGATACCTCAGAATCAGCAACACATTATACATACCTAATATTCTTGAAAATAGAGAAGAACATAATTTAGCACAAATGTATCTTGTGAGAATCTACTGCTACGGAAACTCTCCCTGACTATCTTTACCAACCCATATGTGGACAAATTGAAGTGACCAATGATGAAGCAAACCCGATATACCAAACTTGAAACTGAAGTAGAATTTTCCCGCAGGTGTGACTTATGCTTGCACTAATGTTGGAAGAACGGTGTAGAGAATTCATGATTCATGAAAATTTCTAAGTACTCAATACCCAATGAAAGTATGAGACTTTAACACCTCTAGCGATTATCCAAACCGTTAACTGCGTGTGACACTAAGTAAAACAACGTAACTCCTAATAGAGATGGTGAACCAGTTGAGTCAGTAGGAACCGGAGCATGAGCTTCAGAAACTAGATGATCAACATTCGTTGGAGGTTGGAAGTACTCATCAAACATATCTTGAAACAATGAATCCCAAACAATGAATCCCAGTTATCCTTAGTAAGTGAAGCATTAGGCATTGAAGGAGAGTCATATGACCATAATTCAAGCATCCATCAACATGTAGTATATGCAATCTTCTCCCCCTCAAAAATTGCATCCGAAGTTGCCATTTTTTATTTGAACAAGTGAATAAGAATATACACCAATGAATGTAGATCCACTTGAGGGTTGAAAGAGCGTGGAAAAACATGAAGCTTTTTGATGAAGAATGTCGATGAGAATGGTCATAAACATGAAGATTTCTCTTCTTTTGAAGATAAAGCGCACTGAAGCGTACACCTTTATTTTCTTTGAGGAACGGGGCCTGAAGTGTTATCTGCAGACGCTATAATGATGAAGTACGAGGCCTGAACTGATGTGAACAGACGTCATTGCAGATTGAATATCAAGGTTGAGTTACTTGAACCCGTGAGTTATGAGATATCAATCCATTTGTTATCCATACTTTAAGCCAGTCCATGTAGTGAAGGATCGAAGTATCTACAACTGAGTAAGGACTACCTGCACTAACATTACAAGCTTGATTGCATATATATTGGTTAGTGACATTAGTATCCAAACCCTTTGGGGTTTCACGGTCAACCTTGACATTGCCATCGGAAAGCAGCTTTCCGGTAGGTATCCACCTAAGTCCAACATCCTTAAACATTCTACCAGACGGCATCCACTTATGGCAAGGTCTAGGATTGTTGATATTCTTATGCAAAGTGGAAGACTTATCGTTATTCCTAGACTCCAAATATTTAGCAGTTGGGATCCATCTAGGCGAAGTTTTAGGTTTTTTTTGCAACATAACATGTTGAACCTTAGCCATGTTAGTAGTCTTAGTGGATTGTACCTTAGCATGTGAATTAGGAAAATGTTTCTTATTCGAAAAAGACTCGAAATTTCTAGTTTTGTTTTCTACATGCTTAGCATTCTTATTCACATAACTACTCTTAGATGCAAGCCAATCCCTAGTCTTTTGAGTGTTCCTAGGTAGTGGTTTACTACTACTAGCAGTGCCTTGAAACCTCGTAGAATTCATCACCCTAGGTCTTGAACCTAAAATTCCGTCTTTTCAAATCTGTGCCTTTTTCCTAGCTTCTTCTAGAAAATAGTTCTTCCACAAGTCATTCATATCATATGAATTTTGAATTTTAATGCTTGGTTTTGACACATTTTTTGAACCAATCCTAGAGGTGCTGGGAGTAGAAGTAGCTGCTTGTTGCGGTTTAGAGGAACTAGAAGCATAATTCTTAGGCAACTCAGGTGAAGTGACTGATTTTGACAAAACTTGTTTCTCATCAACTTGGGAGGCAAACTGTGTTTTTGAAAATTTTGGTCTTTCGGATATAAACGCAGTAGGCTGCCTAACAACGGACTGGTTTCTAATGGGATGAGAAACTGGTTTCCCCAAGGTTGATGGTTTTGTAAACTTAGTGTTCACACTTTTCCCTACAGTTTTCCTAAGCTCATTTTTTAAGGCAACAATAGCGAAACTCTTTTCCTGAAGTTGAGCTTTGAGTTCATCAATTTTTTCTATCAAAGAATTTGTTTGTTCCATTGACTTAGATCTAGCTTCTTTGACAGAGTCACTTAGTTCTATGTGATGCTTTCTCAAAGACTCATTTTCCTTTAGTAATTTGGCCACACAAATCGCTAATTCATCATTTCTCATTTGAATATCATCAATAGCATTAACATCAGAATTACTTGTAACCAAATTACTTTTCACATGCATACCAGAAATATGTTTCTTCAAAATGTTGATAGTCGAGTTTTTGGCTTGAAGCTGAGCTTTTAAATCGTTTATTTCAAAAAATTCACGAAATTCAGGAAATTCCGGATTTTTACATGGTTTCTTAGTTGAAAACTTTCCTCCTTTCTTTGTATTGCAATTTCAAGAGAAATGCAATGTTTTTCAAGTTTTGAGAATTTGTTTGAAAGTTCATCAAAAGCCTTTTTATCAACCATATCATTTGTTTTGAATTTATTAGACTCAGCCTCAACCAAGGAACATTTATCAGAATCATGTTCAGTATTAAGATCAGTTTGTTTAGGTACATTAGCAGATGCACTATGTTGATCAGTTAAGGGTACCTCATCACATGACACCTGTTCATTTGTCGGTCTGATATCTGCATCCACATCATGTGTACCAAGAGTCACTAAACTACTGGCTGTTTCAATCATATCTGTCTCTGAGCCTCTGTACTCAGTGTCAACTGATCCATCACACGATGGCTTAGTGGTCTCAACACTACAATTTATTGATTGTACCCGACATTCATTCACCTTTCTGATCACAACATCCACTTCTTGTGTGACAGGAGTTACTGAGCAGCTGGTTACATTAATTTTTGTTGTCTCTGACATTCTGCATTCAGCAACACCCGATTCTTCAACAGATACATTACCCAACTCATCACAACTTTCTGTCAACTGCACCAGACTCTCATCCATTTTTTCATCTTTCTGAGTAACTTCCTCAATATACTTCTCCACATTATCCATGAGATGGATAAGTGTCTCTATGAACACGCAAATTTCCATTCCAGTGTGTCTCTTGAAAGACATTTCAGTCATGTCTTGATCATAATCTGATGTGAATTCCCTTCTAATGAATGACTGAAATTGTTTGTAGATCACTTGAAGTGCAGCACTGGAACTATCCTTTTGAACCTTCTCTTTGTCAAATTGTAGCTCCAATTGCTCTAAGTTTAACAGCAAAGTTCCTGTTAATGTAGATAAGTCCTGACGGAAGAGGGCAATACATGTTCGTTCCGTGGTTGTGGGTAAAAGTAACATGAGGTGAGAGTGAAGTTGTTGATAGGGTATAATGCAGCATTCCTTTTGCATGGCATTCTGTAGCATTAGCAGGTGCAATTCATTCTCATTGTACTCAGAACATGAAGATCTCACATCCTCATTGATTAATTCAAACATCTTTAATCGTTCAGTGTAGCATACATTATCATTGTTGTCCACAGCATCATACAATTTAAGTACTTCCGAAATCACTGGGTCAGTAGTGTAAGACATGATGTTGTAGTATACACGGGATTTTACAAGTCTATGATTTAAACCAAGAAATAGATTCTTTCGCGAGATTTTACAAAATCAAGAAGAAACCGTGATACAATGACGAATAGAACGTGTTAAGATAACTGATGGACCCACACAATGATAGAGGATTATGTGTTAGGAGTGATGATTGTTAGAAAGATTAGCTGAAGTGTTATTTGGTTGTGAATTGGTTTTGTTAACGCACGTTTTTACGGTGAAATTTAGGTCAAAAACTTAAAAGCCTGTTCCGGTCGTTTTGACAGGTATTTCGCTGAAAACAGAGTTACGGATCAAAAGTTATGGCCGTTTGAAGTTTTGACGTAAAAAGTCAACTTTGGTCAAACCGCTTCTTTAGACAAATCGCTTCGATGACAAGTCGCTCGAGTGACAAGTCACTAGAATGACAAGTCGCTAGAAAGACAAGTTGCTAGACTGTCAAGTCGCTAGAAAGACAAGTCACTGGAGTGACAAATCGCTAAACTGACAAGTCGCTAAAGATACAAGTCGCTAGACACAGGTCGCTAAAGTAACAACTCGCTAAGTGGGCAAGTCGCTAAAGAACAACTCACTAGACTGAACAGTACGATCACTACTTTGTACTATATGTCGCTTTGTCTCAAAAGACAAGTCGCTAGGGCACAAGTCGCTTCCCACAATAAAGTCAAGTCGCTGAAGATTGTAAAGACAAGTCGCTAAGTTGACAAGTCGCTAGCCGAAATGGTACAGCCACTACTTTGTACTATTTGTCGCTTTGTCTCAAAAGAAAAGTCGCTACCACAACAATGACAAGTCGCTGAATAATATACCTACAAGTCGCTACCAAGAATACTATTCCGAGACTCAAGTCGCTAGCTAGAAAAAGTTCAAAAACAACACTTTTCAATCCAAAACTAACCCAACCACATTGATTCAAGCCTTCCAAATCAAAACCCAAGCACTTACAATGATTCTAAACATAAAAGTACAATCAAAATCCAAACTTTAACACTAGAAATGATCCAAATGATGCTAACCACTCTAAACTCATTCAAACCCAAAAACCTTGTGAAAACCACTAGAAATCCAAGAACATGTAAGAGAGATGATCAAACCATGGCTCTCTGATACCATTTGCAATATATTGGATTTCATATACACATCATAACACATTAAATAGGGGCGTATGGTTTAGAGTTTTAGAGAGAGAAAGTGGAAGATGAGAGCATTTCTAGAGAGAGAAAGTAAACAAAAGAAAGAAGGTTAGATTGAGTGAAAGGTCCAACCCTCTACCTTGGGAGGTAGAGGGTATTTATAGTTACATACTAAACGTCCTCCTTCGGACTGTGGATCAGAAATACAGTGGGTAAAGACCCGTCCTTCCTCCACGGTGTTGCACTAAACTAAGTAACTAACTAAATAACTAGTAAATAACATAATGTCTACGAGCTAACATATGCTAGAATAGAGTTGGGGTGACCGAATCTTCAACATGGATTTTCTAAATCCTAACATTGAGATTGAAACATTGATTTTTGATGAAATCATTTGCAGCCACGAATTCTCTCATGGTTTTTTCGAATTCAGATTTTTCCATCTTTTTCTCGGAGTTTTGTGGTGGCGGATTGTCAGTTCAAGGTTGAGAATCACGGTTGTATCCTCCTTGGACATAATTTGATTCTCCTTCGTTAGGTCCACCCATAGGTTTATCGTCGCACTCAGACAATGGGTGATTTCCTCCATAATTGTTGCATCCGTCTCGCATTTCCTTCATTTCTTCTTTGATATCTTTATATTGCGAGTCGATTTTTGAGGTTAAGGTTTCCATTTTCTCCATGAGTTTTGAGGTATCGGTGTTTTCGACAAAAGTAACGGTTTTTCGAAGAGGTTTGGTTTTGGAATCTTTAGACCAATCGAGTTTGAGAAGTACTCGATCTTCGAGTAATTGGTGTGCATCGTTAGGAGTCTTATAGAGAAAAATTCCTCCAACATCAAGGATGCCTTGAGAGATTTCATCTAGTCCATGGTAAAAGATTTGGATAATGGTTCCTTTGGATAATCCATATCCATGACAACTACGAAGCAAATCTTTCATCCGAAGCCAAGCTTCGACAAGTGATTCGTTGGGATTTTGTGTGAAAGCACGAATTTCTCCCATTAATCGATCAAACATGGCAGGTGGAAAGAATCGGCTTACAAAGGCTTGCCTCATCTACTCCCAAGTGTTGATAATTCCTGGGGTTAATTCATTGTACCATACTTTAGCATCTCCGGCGAGTGATGATGGAAGAAGTTTGAGTTTGATGGCATTGACATCGGTGTCTCCATAACGGAACATGCCGCAAATTTCTATGAATTCGGCAATGTGCTTATGCCGATTGGCCGGCGCACGGCCATCGAATTGACGGTCTTTGATCATGGAAAGATGATGACCCTTCACGGTGAAGTTGTCACTAAGGTTGACAGCAACAATAACACTTCCAGGGGTTGGTGCTACAGCTCGGTTGGTTCCCCACATGGGTTGATCGTCCGCCATGGGAAAAGGTAAATTGGTGAAAGGGTTGTAAACGACTTTGGCTTCTACAAGGTTATCAAATGGTAGGTTTGGTACTCTTGGTACACGATCGGCTAAGGGTATGAAAGGTGTTCTTCTTCTTCTTCGAATCAAACGTTCGGGGTTGGTAAGAGGTGAAATTGGATCTATTCCCGTTGCACGAGTGTTCATACAATGACCTAGAGAATCCAGGCAATATCTAAACACACGGACAAACAAAGAAAATAGTTTTCTGGACAGAAAAGGGTAACCGGATCGGTTGCGAGGAGTGACCGATCGGTTAGATCAATTTGGTTGGGTAAAGGTAACCGGATCGGTTGAAGTTTCTGAGAAATTTTTTTTGGGAATGAATCGACTGATGTGGATTCAAAACTTGCTGAAACACAATCAAATCCCCGGCAGCGGCGCCAAAAACTTGATGTGTCCGGTGTGTACAAGTTTTAAATTTATAAAAGACGAATTACCAAATTTACCAATAACACATACGAGCAAGTGCACTCGTCCGTTATAGGAAGATTATGAAGGTAAGTCAGGATCGTTCGCAGGGATTTGAGTGAATCTGATTAACAAGTTTGAATCAACTAAGACAATCCAAAACATATAACAACGAAAATAGATATAATGAAATTCAGATGATTAAACTACACTTGCTTAAACTAGTTTCTTATCCTTGATTAGTGTGATTGTGCTAACCTCTTAACATGTTGGTTATAATAATTAGTTAGTGTACTAATATATTGTTCTTACAAGTTAAACCTTCGTCAAGATTTTAGTTTATAAAAACAAGCATTAAGTTTAACCAATCAATTCAAGATCAATTCAAGTTTCATAAGTTTATTTTCACAAACTTAAACACAAAAACATCCATTTGCTTTATCAAATTGCTTAAGAAATGGTCAATACAAAAGGTAACCGATTATAGACAAAAGGGTACAATTGATTGTCAACAACTAATCTTACGACCTTTTAGATGTTTCCAATCAATCCAACTTGATAATCAAAAAGCGTTCTTATTACAACCACACCTTAGCTCCTTTGTTTAATCAAGAATAATGGGTAAAAACAATCATCCATAGACAAAATGATTATAACTAGTTGAACAACAATAAGTTCTTTCGACCTCTACGATTATTGTCAACTAGTCAAACTTGATTTAACAAATGTCACTATGAAACTTTAGCACAATTGGATCTTAGAATCAACTTGAAATTGAATTAAAATATGTTAACACAATCACCAAATAATCATATGATAATCAACATCATTTAAGCAAGTGTATAAAGAAACTAGCCACTCATAGCAAACATAAACATAAACTCAGAAATTTGAACATTAGAAAACATGATTAAGAGTCTTACAATGCTTGGAATAAGATTACAAATGGTGAAGTAATGATTCCCAAAGTATTGGGGTAGACTCTTTGGGGTTTTGGCCTCCAAATGTGGTACTTCTGGAACTCCAAACTTTCCTGGACTTCTAAGGACGAATTTGAGAGCTTAAGAGCTTTGTTTGATGAGTAGAGAGAGTTGTATTGAAGTGTGTGTCTCATATGCTCACAAGAGGTCTCTATTTATACTAGTTCCAAGGCCTAGGGTATTAATTGCTGAACTTGGCCTCCAATGTGTTAGGAAGGGACTAGAATACACCAAGGGAAGGACCTAGAATCATTTGGATACAAAGGGGAAACTTAATGATGAAGATTTGGCAGAAACAGGCTCTCCAACCGGATCGGTCATATGACCAACCGATCTGGTTGGTCTTCTACAAGGGCTCCAACCGTATCGGTTGCGGGTGGCAACCGAACGGTTGGGTTATCGTCTCAGGCAATCTTTGATCGTCTTCCAACCGATCCGGTTGCAATTGCAACCGATCCGGTTGGTCTTCCTAAGTTACGGGAAATCGACTTTTACTTCATTTTGACTTGTAGAGCTTGGTTCTTCAATCATCTTGATCTTCTTAAGGTACTAGAAACACTGATTTGTGCTTGACATGCTACACTGAAACGGGAATCTTCCAATTGTTGAACATTCCTTTACTTTTCCTTCCGTTTCCCTGCACTTGGTTATAAACACTAAACAAACATCTTTTGATGCGATTAAGCACTGAAATCATACAAATATAACCAAATAACATATACAAAAGCACACATAACGCTACTAAAAACATGTACAATCTGAGCGTTATCACCTTCCTGGACTTTGAACTGGAAATTTATGAAAATGTATAGCAACTTGCACCCAATGCATGTGAATTCAGTATTATTCTCACAATACACTTAACCTATCATGTTAAAGGCCAACTTGAGATTATGTTTTTTTCTTCACCGATAGACATTTCCGTATCCATAATTCATGTCTCATTTAACCGAATGAGTGTGACCTCCGATTACAAGTAAGACATGGTATGTGATAGAACTTGAAGTAAATTTACTTGATTAAAAATAAGAACAATACAGATAGAAGCTCTATTCGAGAGGGGTGCTATTCAAGTACAAGGTATGAAACCTCAGTGATAACAATAAAACTTAGACTCCTAGAAAAGTAAAAAAATTGACACTGCTTAAACTAAATTTTGAAGGGAACAGTTGAGCAGCAATTTATTCCTCTCCTAATTCAGTGGGTTAACCCCCCCCCCCCCCCGGCCCCCCACACTATCTTGAGTTTTGAATGCTACTTTCCCTCTACCTCTTTTCCTTCTATCCACTTGTAACTGGGCTTGCCTTGACCCAACTTGACCCGACCCAGTGTGAACCCGGTTTGTATCAGTACATCCGGCCCCAAGAGATGACTTGTCCTCAAGTTGGGTTAGAGGAAACTGAGCTGCTGGTCCAGTATTGTTTAACTCAACTATTTCAGAAGTAAGGTGGCTAAATGTTGCAGAAAGTTGGAGATTTGGTGGAAGTCCCTGTAACTTGTACTCCTTACCATCTATAGTGAACTTCACGAACATCTCCTTCCAATTTTCTTGAACCGTGTTAAGTGTTGCTAACCATTGAATACCGAGTACCACATCGGCTCCCCCCAAGGCAAATTGATAGAAGTTTTGTTTTACATGCAACACAACATCGATACAAATCCGGTTGCATCGGAGGACATCACCATTCTCAATTTGGATGCCAAAAGGAGAGATAAAGTGGGTGATGAGTTTCAGCTCACTGACTAACTTATCTGAAATGAAATTGTGTATGGACCCGCTATCAATCAGAATTAGGACTTCAGCCGTGCCTAAAATGCCATGAAGTTTCATGGTTGTTTTGTTAGAGAAGACTGACCGAATAACGCATGGAGGCTGATCTTAGCCAATTCACTGGTCTGTTCGAGTTCATTTTCCGCTTCTCTTTCCCCCTCATCAACAAACTCAAGAAGTTTGAAACTCCCCATTTTACAACGATGTCCGGGGCCATATTTATCCCCACATCGAAAGCATTCCCTGCGTAGAAAGACGGCCTTCAGTTGGTTTCTGGGCTGTAGCAGTCGACGGTAAAAAGCTGAAAGTTTCTGATGGTTTCGAGGGTACCGGTTCTATTTTGGCTGGGGATGGAAAACTTTTCCCAAATTTCGTGTGAACAACCTTGGATTCGAACTCGATAGCGATACTCATAGCCTTGTAGACAGTTCTCGGTTTGTGGATTCTGACATCGGCTTTGAGATCATCTTTGAGACCGTTAAAGAATACCCCCAATAGGCAGTGTTGCGATGAATTACAGATGTGAGTACCACATCCTGTATCATAAATCCAGGAATTTTGCTTACAAGGAAAAGAAAATAATTCAAACATAAAAATATCTGAGGTGCTGGTCACCATCTTATTTTTATTCTGAAGCAACTCATTCAGCAACAATGGACAGTTCCGCTTCCAATGGCCTGGTGTGTTGCAGTGGTGGCATGTTGAATCCTTCTTAGGATTCTCCTTTTTCTTTGGAGGGTTCTTTTTAGGAGCTGGTGGGATCACAACTTGTTTCCCTTTTCCTTTTCCTTTTCCCTTCTTATCTACTTGTGGTTTTGGCTTAGATACCCTACCACCTTGTATTGCTAGTACTGCAGGTGTTGGTGCCTTCTTAGGTAGTCTGTTCTCGAAGTCTACAAGCATTGCATGTAACTCATTCACTGTTTTCCCCGTGCAATGCTGATAAGGTTTTAAAAGGTACCATTTTGAGGGGTCGTTTTAGCCCTTATTTGATCACTTTTGTATCCGTTATTGCTTAATATCGTTCCTTTTCACTTTTTAGGTCTCTTGAAGGCAAAATGCTGGAATGGCACTTATTTGGACGAAAAGGCGCGAATATATGAAGAAAATGGCCAAAGTCAAAATCGAGACACTCACAGCTGCTGAAAATAGAAGGCGACGGCGTCAGGTGCTAATTGCGACGCCGTCCGAGGATTTTTGTGACGGTTCAGAACCCAAAACTCGTATTTTCAAGTGACGACGTCTAGTTGTAAAAGAGTAGGCCGTCGCTACTCAGACGGCCTAGATGCAATCCAGACGACGTCAGAAGCTGAAGAGGACGGCGTCACAGACATAAGGTGACGCCGTCGCAAGGTTAACGTGGCCAAGACGAAACCTTAATGACGGCGACACGACGGCGTCACGAAACACAAGGTGACGCCGTCACAAGCTGATCAAGACTATCACAGCATGCGCGCGAAGTAGTTGATATTGTTTTGGCCATAACTTTTGCATACGAACTCGGATTTAGGTGGTTCAAAAGCCCACGCGACCGGAACGAGAAAATCTACAATTTGCTGAAAAAATGGTCGTGACGCCGTCACTCTTTATGTGTGACGCCGTCACTCTTTGCCGACAGAAAATCTGCCTATAAATATAACATTATAACTTCACTTTTTGTAAGCCCTAAACCCTAAGTCCGATTCTAGGGTTTAGGTAGGTGTTTTTCCAGCAACTTAAAGGGTTCCAAACACTCTATAAACATTGTGTGTTGGTTTGTTTGTTAATCCAATCCTATGGTATGTCTTCAATTATCATAATTGTTGCTTGCTCTTCATTAATTATGCTTGGCTAATTCATCTAGTGTCTGCTTATGATTGTGTGAAACTTGTATACAATTAATTAGATCTTATTGATTTCTTAGTGATGCTTGTGTCTATCTTCATCATTAGGGTGTGACAACTTCAATGAGTCTAATTGGTTTAGTTTATAATTCTTGCATCCTACTGTCTCTTGTTTGATTGGTTGTCTCTTATCTTAATTGTAATTGGCTTAGGAAGTGCGACTAGGCTATCGTTGTGTTTAACACTTGATAAATCCTTGATAGTTTATGAATGACTTGGTGGATTTCGTTTACTAAATCAAAGATAACCTTAAAGTTAGTTTATGAATGAATAAGTGGATTTTGTTTACTACACTTAAAGGTGACTTCAAAGAGTTAGGGAGAAAACGCATACCCTATAACCTTAGACACACAACGCAACTAGGAATAAGGACGTGACAATTCAACCATCAATAGGACGTGGCAATTCAGTAGGTAGAATTGGATAGCTAGCAAGAAGTAATACATCATAAGTAGATACGCTTCACGTTACTGGTAGATCCCTTAGTTAGTTAGTATCTTTTGGAATAGTTGACTAGCAACTAATTCCACCCCCCAAATCCAAACCCCGAGATTCGTACCTTTCCATTCCATAAAATATAAAAATACAAAAATAATCATCCCTCACCTTTAGACTTAAATCGACATATAATTCAGCCTAACGACACTATTCCCCTAGAGAATGATATCAATACCCGTGGCTTACCCTAATTACTACACTACAACGATTAGGTTCACTGCCTAGGGTGTTATAAAACTTGCTCGAAGAAAAGGAAGTTCCTTTGACCCCGAACGACGCGTGTAGCGTTATCAAGTTTTTGGCGCCGCTGCCGGGGAATAGTTATTGTTTAGGCTTGATTTCTATCTCGTTTAGGTCTACTCACAAGATTCCTATCAAGTGAGATTTTTTTTTCTTTTTATTAGCTTCCTTGTAGTCTATCCCCCTTCTTTGTGCCTTTGTTCGTAAAACTTGTCCATTGACTCTTCCGTTCACCATTATGGAGAACGCGAATCCACTATATTCGCGATTAGGTTTTTTCATAAGAAATTATGATATTCCTAAAGCGGATCATTCAAGATGGTGGGAAGAAAGTAACCAAGTCCATAAACCTTTTGAGGATTTCACCATTCCATCAAGCCCACAAAATACCTCATCTAGTGAAACCTATGCTTCGTTTGAGCCTTCACCTAGGATAGACTTTCGTGAACAACCTCCGTGTTTAGAAACTATTTTTAGTGAGGCCCTTAGGAGAACTGACCAAATTTATGAAAACATTATGGTAAGCAACCAAGCATTAAACCATAAGTTGGATCAATTACTAGAATTGGTTTCATCACGACCTAAGGAAATATTACATGACGAGCAACTAGATGATGTCGATGTGATTGAGGATGAAGTGAAAAGTTTAGACCCACAAGGTACCCCATAAGCCCCACCATCATTTAAGGCATACACACCGCACGTGACTTACCCGGAAGTAGTAGAAGAGACTTTAGGAATCCCAATGGAGGTAGAACATTTGAACCGAACGCAACTGGAGAATATAGGTTTGAATACTTGTAGTCTCAGTCTTACTCTTAGTTCTAGGGAATTTCCTAGTGTTGATGAACCGGAACCTCAATCTTTACTTCCATCCTTAGATAAACGAGGAACCGACCCACCCATCAACCAATTTAGTCCGGGTAGTTTTAGGATGAAGGAAGCCATTCACACACCCCCTTCACCTCACGTGGCATATTTCCACCCTAAGGGTGTGTATCGCTACTATCACCCGCACTTAAACTTAAGTGTAGGGAAAACTTCCCCTTTATCTGTGAAATAAGGGTAGAGTCAGGCTCGTGACTCGAACAAAAACAAGCGCTTCTTGGGAGGCAACCCATGTGTATTTGTTTTTCATTTTCATTTGTGTGTCGTATATCTTTTATTGATTGTTTATTCTCATGTTTAAATTTGTAAAAAAAAAAGCTTTATTTTGTCTTTAACCTCGTCTTAATTACATATAAAGGTATTTTACATAAGGGATAAGTGTAGGGAGGATTACACACGTTTTTAAAAGAAACGTAAACATGAGAATTTCAATTAATTAAAAGATATATATGTGTGTTTGTTCGAGTCAAATGCTTGTATCGAGTCATAATGGATGTTTTGCAGGAAATTTTTCCAGATTTTAAAGATAAAAACTTTCCAGAATTTTTCCAGAAAATCGCAGACCAGTTTCTGTCATGATAACCTGACGGCGTCAGGATCTCAACCTGACGGCGTCAGGAGGAGCAGAAACAGCTTCTAACTTTTTCTCGTTTTCTGTGCTACTTATAAATTTTTGGAATTTTCCAGGTCTTAATTTTCTAGAAAATCTGCAAACATCCATTCCACAAGCATTATATCTTATTTAAGTCTGGAATTACATCTTGTTGTGATTTTTCTTTGTTCGGTTTGATGCGTTGGGTTGTTTGTTTTCTTCAAGTGTGCAGGTTTAATTTACCAAGAAGAAGATACATAAGATTGGAAGGAGCTTTTCACGCATACATTCTTCTTGGAAAGGATTTAACCAATACTTCACACACGGATCCTACCGAGCTAATCAGGGGAGTATTAGTTTCTTTCGTTTCTTATTACCTTCCATTATCATAACTTTGATACTTTCGGGGAACATTGGGGACAATGTTCAGTTTAAGTGTAGGGAGGGAAAATAAACCGGAACTTTGAAACTATGCTTATCCTTGACTATTTGCTTTGTCCAATTGTGATTGTGTAATAAACCATGAGAAAATGTCGGTTAGGGTAATTTTGGCACCAAATTTAAAATTTTTCATGACATATAGGAGTGGGCCATTAGTCTTAACAAAAGCGTCTCATGGATAGGAAGTTGCATGACTAGCACAAAAACCCTTACCACCCAAATTCCACCAAAATGTGAGGATCGCCCTTAGATTAGTAGGAATTAAAGCATTCATCTTTAATGCTTAGAGTGTGAACCGGTAGTATAATAGATTCTAGAACTTGTTTTGTGATGCATTCCGAGATCGCAAGTGAGGCTACACTTGTGTAGTTAGGAATAACTAAATGATAAGAGGCATTAGGATAACCCTTGTTTGATACCTGTAATATAATTACTTCTTCCACTTCGGTTGAGTAATTCCCCCACACCCTTTGCGTTGTACTCATCTTTAGTACACGATACCCCTAGTTAACCCCACAGAGCCTATCCTTTTCGCGGTTCTCGTGATATTTCGGTTTTCCCGGAATATCAATGAAGAGCATTGTTTACACCCCACCCCCAAATATACACCCAAATCGCCTTAGCCTACCCTATATGCACTCACTTTTAGTGCATTATTGTTATCACCCAAAACCCTTAGTTCAATTATCTGGTTGCTTGCATAAGTTGCTAAGTCGAGTCATATCCTTTGTATACAGTTTTGGGATGATTGGGATTCATGGGAAAAGTTAAAGTTTATGAAATGACGGGAAGGGAACGTTAAATTCAAATTCCCTTTGTTTGCGTAATAATGTACCCCAAGTGTTTTAATCTTTTCAAATCGGGTCAAATTAGTGTTAGAGTAATAAAAACTCAAGTGTAGGGATGTGCTCATAAATCCCTAGTATTTTGATGTTATCGTAGAGGATGGTAGAGTAAAAAAAAAAAAAAAAAAAAAAAAAATCGAAAAAAAAAAAAAAAAAAAAAAAAAAAAAAAACATACGGGCTACCATCCTACATCTATCTTTAATTTTATGTTTGTTTATTTCAGTTATCTAGAGTTTAGAAGTGTCGAGTCTTGGCTTAGCAACGCCATTCTTCATATGCATTTAACATAGAGATTTTTGACTTGCCACCACTAAATAGCCTATCCCACCAAACCCTTGTTTCCCTACCGTAAGCCTAACATTACAACCCTTTAAAGACCTCTTTGACAGTCTTTCCTAGGTGCTTACGCCAAAGCGATGGAGGTTTGATCTATTCTCAAGCCTATGGTAATCTATGTACTAGGACCGGTTAATGAGTGTTTATCTTCCATTTCCTATATTGTTATATTTCATTTATACACCCGAGAGAGATGTGAGTATCCAAACACCCCATGTGAGGTGCTAGTATGTAATTTCCGTGCTTGTTATGACTTTTGCGGGGCTTATATGTGTTGTGGACCGTTTTGAATTAATGCTTCATGACCCCTAACTTATAAATTAATTGGCTAAAAGCACATTTGCTTGAGGACAAGCAAATAACAAGTGTAGGGATATTTGATAAGGTTTTAAAAGGTACCATTTTGAGGGGTCGTTTTAGCCCTTATTTGATCACTTTTGTATCCGTTATTGCTTAATATCGTTCCTTTTCACTTTTTAGGTCTCTTGAAGGCAAAATGCTGGAATGGCACTTATTTGGACGAAAAGGCGCGAATATATGAAGAAAATGGCCAAAGTCAAAATCGAGACACTCACAGCTGCTGAAAATAGAAGGCGACGGCGTCAGGTGCTAATTGCGACGCCGTCCGAGGATTTTTGTGACGGTTCAGAACCCAAAACTCGTATTTTCAAGTGACGACGTCTAGTTGTAAAAGAGTAGGCCGTCGCTACTCAGACGGCCTAGATGCAATCCAGACGACGTCAGAAGCTGAAGAGGACGGCGTCACAGACATAAGGTGACGCCGTCGCAAGGTTAACGTGGCCAAGACGAAACCTTAATGACGGCGACACGGCGGCGTCACGAAACACAAGGTGACGCCGTCACAAGCTGATCAAGACTATCACAGCATGCGCGCGAAGTAGTTGATATTGTTTTGGCCATAACTTTTGCATACGAACTCGGATTTAGGTGGTTCAAAAGCCCACGCGACCGGAACGAGAAAATCTACAATTTGCTGAAAAAATGGTCGTGACGCCGTCACTCTTTATGTGTGACGCCGTCACTCTTTGCCGACAGAAAATCTGCCTATAAATATAACATTATAACTTCACTTTTTGTAAGCCCTAAACCCTAAGTCCGATTCTAGGGTTTAGGTAGGTGTTTTTCCAGCAACTTAAAGGGTTCCAAACACTCTATAAACATTGTGTGTTGGTTTGTTTGTTAATCCAATCCTATGGTATGTCTTCAATTATCATAATTGTTGCTTGCTCTTCATTAATTATGCTTGGCTAATTCATCTAGTGTCTGCTTATGATTGTGTGAAACTTGTATACAATTAATTAGATCTTATTGATTTCTTAGTGATGCTTGTGTCTATCTTCATCATTAGGGTGTGACAACTTCAATGAGTCTAATTGGTTTAGTTTATAATTCTTGCATCCTACTGTCTCTTGTTTGATTGGTTGTCTCTTATCTTAATTGTAATTGGCTTAGGAAGTGCGACTAGGCTATCGTTGTGTTTAACACTTGATAAATCCTTGATAGTTTATGAATGACTTGGTGGATTTCGTTTACTAAATCAAAGATAACCTTAAAGTTAGTTTATGAATGAATAAGTGGATTTTGTTTACTACACTTAAAGGTGACTTCAAAGAGTTAGGGAGAAAACGCATACCCTATAACCTTAGACACACAACGCAACTAGGAATAAGGACGTGACAATTCAACCATCAATAGGACGTGGCAATTCAGTAGGTAGAATTGGATAGCTAGCAAGAAGTAATACATCATAAGTAGATACGCTTCACGTTACTGGTAGATCCCTTAGTTAGTTAGTATCTTTTGGAATAGTTGACTAGCAACTAATTCCACCCCCCAAATCCAAACCCCGAGATTCGTACCTTTCCATTCCATAAAATATAAAAATACAAAAATAATCATCCCTCACCTTTAGACTTAAATCGACATATAATTCAGCCTAACGACACTATTCCCCTAGAGAACGATATCAATACCCGTGGCTTACCCTAATTACTACACTACAACGATTAGGTTCACTGCCTAGGGTGTTATAAAACTTGCTCGAAGAAAAAGAAGTTCCTTTGACCCCGAACGACGCGTGTAGCGTTATCAAATGCATATTGTACTGGCACACAAAATCACCAAACCTCTCCTGATTAAGGGAGTGATTGATGAGGCCAACACACACATCTTGGGTGTAACCACAGCCGAGCTTCTCCAATTGGTCTAAGTGATGTTTCATCTCAAGGACGTGGTCGGATACATATTTACCAACCTCTTTGTTGCAATTATGAACCTTTTCAGTTAGTTCATACAATTCAGCTGCTAGAGGCTTCTTGAACATACGTTTGAGTTCATCGAGCATGCTCATTGGTGCATGGTGCTCAAATTGTTTTTTCAATTGAGCATTCATACCCGATACTCCTCCTTTTCAAGAGCAGTAGCCGTTTCAGCAGGAGCTTCAGGCAGAGGCGAAGTCAAATACTCAAGTCTTTTGGCAACACGAAGGATGATCCTAAGTGCACGATGCCAATCATTGAAATTTGGGCCAGTGAATTTGTCTCTTCCAATCATATCTTTGAAAGCAGCTCTCATTAAGCTCATAGTGTTTTCAGGTTGATGAGCCATCTATAGAAAAAGTTCAAAAAACCATGATTAGTATTTTGATAATTTTTCTTTTCAATAAAATCAAATACCCAAGGTTCATATTCATATAACCAATTGATTTTCATTGAAAACTAGGATCCAAATTGTCATAATCTCATCACATCAGTTGATCTGCTAGTAACGAAATTATACAAAATGGTACGAGCCCTTGCTCAATTGCCAATTTCAATTGCAATTCCTAGATTTATGGGACTTACATCTAGCCAACATAAGTTGCAATGTAAGCATGTTTGATCCCCATCTTATACCTTGAGTTGCCAGTTCTCACCGCCTAACTCAATTAAGTTGTCCAACTTAAGAAACTGCAAAATCATCCATGCTCGTTCTCACGACACGTGGATATTTTACCCTTTGATTACGATCTAAGTCACATTCTCACACAGATAGAAGGCAATCTCAGGTGTTCACGTTTCATTGGATGGCATATAACTTAAAAGGGTAATAAATTTGATTTTGGTGTCAAATCAAATATGTACAAAGATGTCATGCATTCATCTTTCTAGCATAAGGTTTTATTAAAACAATTATATCTTTGTTTTAATGTTTAAGCTTTTAATCATCAAACTTTAATCGAGGTATTGGTTACACCAATTAAAGAATTACCTTTAATTACCACTATATCCTACTGCTGCATGAGTCATAAGACCCAAGTTATTCGGATAATTACCACAAAAGTGGCGCGTAGAATTTAAGGTCAATTCACCCTTAAGATGTTATGCACATTATATAGGAATACTTGGTAACTCCATTAAGACGCACAAAGGAGCGGAGAATTAGGTCAGCGCGAAGCATATTATATACCCTCTTTTTTAAGGTCACAATTTAATGCGTGCCAACCTTATACCCCTCTTATAGTTTGTCATTAATGGGTGCGCCGTTCTAACTATTTGTGCATAAACATCAATCAATTAAACGTTTATGACTATTATGCTTAAGAAACACATGTTTCACCATTGTTTAGATCAGTTTATTTTTTTTATAAAAAAATACCCTTGTTCACAACTTGTTACACAAAACAAACAAGCAAGTATTGAAAAATAAACAAATAAACAATGAATACATAACTTAACAATTAATCATGCATATCAATAGCCGTATGCAAACCTTTTTGATAAATCCTATTAATAATCAACTCTAGATCTGAATTAACGTATATGTTTAATTAAGACTATCACCCGTATAAGGTGAGCCACATGCATCGATTCATCGATTGCGTAAGTCAAAATTAAACAAATACCACATAGCATGTAAATGAATTATTAATAATAATTGAGGTCTTCCCCAATTTTAGATCTATCAAAATTATTAATCGTATGTATACACTTATTCAAGTAAAGCATACAATAATTAGATGCATGACAAACCATGCATGTTTTTATCATGAAAATTAACACATAACAATTATTGCAACACATCATAGTTACGCAATAAACACATAATATTGCATGAAACCTAGGGTTTTTCTAATTCAATTAAAAATTACAAAACCCTAAAAATTAGGGCATAAAAAATGCCCCCCCTCCCAAAAAAAATAGGGTTTAGGGTTTGTAAAACCCTAGATCTAATACATACAAAATAACACAATACAATTATTCGTTTTTATGTGTTTTCAGTAATTAATTACAGATTATATCTGGCTCTTAATGCCACTGTTGATATTATTAGACTTGACATACAAAATAATAAAAAGACACTACAGAGTATACACAGCGGAAGACTTTATATAATTGCAATTAATTAACTGAAAAATAAATGCGTAACATACCTCTTGCAAATAGCCTAGATCTCTTCAATAAAAGTGACAAAGTGGTTTAACGAGTTATCCCTTACCGTTTTATAACTCAAACCAATTTATGTAACAATAGTGTGTTACACCACGTTTTGTACACACGAATTAACAAACGAATTAAAGAGATTGCTAGATCTACAAAACTTGTTTTAGAAAAAACAAAACCAAACTTTGGAGGGGGTTTCGGTCGAGTATGCAAGAGAAACAAAGATTAGGGTTTAGGTTAATGTGTGTGCACAAAAGTTAACCCTAAACCTTTACCCTTGATTTGTGTATATAGTGTATGAAAATCTTTGGGAACAATTAGGGTTTGGGTTGGGTAAACCTTCCCATAATCGGCTACTATTCACAAAGGGGACACCCAAATCATTTCCATTTTAACAATTTTATTAGTTCTTCTCTTTACATTTAACGACCGTTAGTCATTTTTCGTTAAATGCTTAACGATCGTTAGTCGGTTTTGTGTAATAATTAATCGTAATCATTTTACATTAATTATTTAACTTTAATTCTCATTCGTAATGTGTGCAATCCCGTGGTCACGAGTTCGAATCCGGACATACACGTTTATAAATATATACATAAAACCAACAGTTTTGTGTGTTTTATTAATTTGTATAATGTGTATAATAACATGTACTTTTCATTTTAGGGTGTTTTAAAAATAACATTAATTAGTGTGTTTAATTATTTTATATTTTGGATTATGTTATAGCTTCTTTAAATTGTACGTTACGAAAATTTTATTGTACTTTTTAGTAAGGGGTGTTTTAATTGGTTGTTTTTAATTTGGTAGATGTGCTTTTAATTAGTTGTACAATGATAATAAATTATTGTACTTTTAAGTAATTAGGTGTTTTAATAAGAGTATTAATTACATTATGCATTTATCTCTCCATTAACCAATTTCAACTTTTTCAACAATTCAACAATTCACCCTTGACTGTTTTTCTATTATATGTAGTATAGATAAACTTAAAAATATGACATTAAACAAGTTTTTATAATCACAATTTTACAATCTTACAAAAATAAAAACTAACAATATTAGAGAAATATTTATACATTACGTAAATATTAACAAAAAAAACTATATATAAGTATAGATATATTTGTATATGTGTATATATTATTCGGGCGGGACGATGCGAGGCAGGGATATTATTCTCCGCTCCCCACCCCAAACCCAATTAAAATTCTCTTATAAACCCAAGCCCGTCTCGACGTCTCGTAACCTGATAAGCATGCCCCGCCTCACTCTAATTAGTTCGGGTTTTGAATTTTCCCTTCAAGTTCGGTATTTTTTTGCCTATCCTTCCGTGTGATTTGTGCAAACAGTAACGATATGTGAGCGCAAACAGTAATGAGTTGATAAATAACTTTAAAATTTTGAAATGCTTTAACTATTGCAACACAGTGTATGTTTGACACAGAGTGGCGTGGAGCTTTTTAAAGCGTTGAGCGGTGAGCAATGAGTAATTTAGTTTTTAGTAGTTGTTTGGCAAAAATGCGATGAAATGCTCATTTTTTCAATGCTTCTTTAAGAAGCGGTGAGACAAAAATGCGATGAAATGCTTATTTTTTCAATGCTTCTTTAAAAAGCGGTGAACTGTGAGTTGTGGCTATTGCTCACAGCTCACTGCTACTTTTACAAACACACCCTTCAGTACAACAAAATTCCCTCTCTAGTATGCTCACAGTTCACTGTTACTTTTAACAAACACACCTCCGGACCTCCGGTACAACAAAATTCCCTCTCTAGTCCTACTTTTAATATAAACTTGCACAATCATTTTTTGGTTTCTTTTTGGGATATCATCAAGTCATCAATGGTTTGTTGCAGCTACATAACCAATTAGTCGTAATATGCGGAGTAGTGTGAAGCTTTTTAGGATGATGAGTGGTGAGCAATGAACATGTTAAATTTTAATAGTTGTTTGGCAAAAAAGCGATAAGCTTTGGCTAATTTTTAGGAAGATTAATTTTTGAATATTTCTTTAAAAAGCGGTGAACGGTAAATGATAAACTTTGACTATTGCTCACAACTCACAACTCACAGTTACTCACACCATATCATATGTCAATTGAAAAAAAGTAGCTACAACCTACAATACTAGAGTTGGAACTGACAATTGACTTTTCAAATCCATTATGTACCGGTTCTTGAGTCAATCTCTTCTAAATAACACGTATATTCAAGGACAATACTAAAAGGGTAAAAGCCATAAAATAACAACGTACTTTCTCAAATTTATCGAGTTGAAACACATACTTTTTTATCAACATATATACCCACGTACTTTCGAATTTTGTTCCGACTTCACCCATATGACCGATTTAGTATATCTCTAGTTCATTTACGAAAAACTTGATAAGAATTAGCACGAAGCCGTAAAAAATACAAAATGTCCCGGGAACCCTCGGACCTACTCTGGTTCCATCACTTAGTATATCTCTAGATAGTCAATTGTCGAGAACGCGTCAAATAGATTGAATAACAAGGTTAATCTAAGCTAGTTAAATATGGGATACGTACTGCATTGAAAAGTTTAGCATGCATCAGTACGCCATTCCTATCTACATGGTTGCTAGTCAAGTTTCAATCGTTCATTAAACTAACTTTTTATTACTCGAATTACTTTCTTTGACCTGATAAATAACGCTTAAGAAATGAGAAACCGCCTGAAAATGCAAATGTGCAAAAGAAACAACACAATGAACAAAATGCGTTACTTGAAATATATTACTTGGCCCGAGGATCATCATTTTCTATAGAAACACCGCGCGGATCTTCCCTCACTAGCATTGCCAAAACATTATGGGAACTCCATATTTTGGTCAAATTTGTACTTGAGTCACTTAAACTAATAGCGAAAACGGCATCAAATCCACCTGCACCAGGAACTCCACCTAACAAGACACCTTCTGTGTCCATGGTCACGTCCAGGAGTCGAGTTTGTGATTCAGGTTCGATCTGCAAATGCATATAATTAGTACTTGAGCCACTTAATCAACTGTTACAGCGATAAAAATGACTAAATAGATTTTAGAAATTAGAACTAAAGTAAGGATAACTAAGATTGACAAAGTTAAAGGATATATATTTTTTAACATGAGTGAAATAGGTTTAAGGAACTGACCGGGATGCCTGCAGCATCGCCCATCTGCCTCATGTGGAACCGGATCTTAAGCATTGCATCTCTAGCTCCCAATAATGCTTTAACAATTTCTACATGACCTGCTTCACTGAATTGCTCCATCCACTGCTCAAATATTCAATAACGTCAGATCAATGTAATCGGCACAAATAATTTTTTTCGAATATGAAGATTCATGGAGCTGATTTCTTTATACATGAAAAGAAATGGTTTGCCCGTAGGGTTATAGATTTTAAGCATCTTAAATATCATGTATTTATCATATATTGACTCCTAGGGTGGTTAAGTCAAGTAATTTGTATAAGTTGCAACCGAAATAGAATATCAGTTAACATTTTTTTAGCGTGCAACTAGGATAAAATAAATAGAACGTGGACCTTTTCTGATTTCAATATGCTGCAGCCGGTGATGACAGCTTTGTATGAGCCCCAGTTATCTGCAGCTAATTTACTTAACAAGTTAAACTGTGCTTCAAGTGCTGAATTTGCCTCTGACAACTTGTTCCATGTATCCTTTGACTTTTGTGGGTCAGACTTCTGCCATTTCTTGACAGCGCCAACCATCGACGGTGTAGACGATCCTCCACTGCCTGGTTCTCCCAAAATCTTCAGCAAAAGGTTTCATAATTAGTAATTATCAATTTATAACTTATAATCAGTAGGTTGTACAAAGTACTACAAACAAGAAAAGAACACAAATAAAACAAATACAGTATTCTTAAGTACAAAAAATAATACCATAAAATACACATTACACTACTACAGGTGACGATTTCAGTCCATTTATATGGAAGCTAGTCAGTTAAGTTTGTATTATCATAACGGGTCAAATGGTTCAAATTCTTACAATGTTCTGAATCATTTTATTTCGAAGAAATTGCCTTTTTATTTGACAAGAATACGAAAAATGGACAGAAAGAGTTGGCAGGCCCGGCACCCTTTTGCCTCACACCCAAAATTACCTTCTTCTTTTTTTACCAAAACCATTCTGACCCATTACCCAACGCGCACGCTTTTGAACCTCTATAATGTATCATGTATATAATAGTTCATTTTATTGAGCAATTCAAATAACAGGAGAAGTGTTATCACCAGATTCATTAATGGTGGCAACGAGAAATTAGTCCTTTCGTGATCCCACTTTCCTTTCAAGACATCACCAATGACTTCATCTAACGGTGTGGTGTCGACAGCTTCCTGCAATTTTGAACCAACCTTATGTTTACATATCCTGAGCTAATTAGTACAAACATGATAAATATTCTATCTTGCATAGAAAAGAGAGAAACCTGAGCTGAAGATATGACATTTGGCGAAAAACGAACATAACGATGACTGCCATAAACAGCAGAGCTAACATCAAATCCACTACCAACTTTCCCTTGAGCGATACAATGCGCTGTTTGAGCGATCATATGCACTAAATCAAGATCCAAAATTTTATCATTCTTTTGATTTGTACTATAAAGTGGAAGATCAACAACTCCAAGATAATTTAGCAAAGCAGCTACTACAGCAGTTGTCATAGCTGCAGACGACCCTAATCCTGTTTTTGCAACTTCTGGTTTGCAATTTTCTACATTTGATTCTTCGGCATTGAAAGCAATTGATGTGAATGGCTGAAGAGTGGCCAATGATTCTGGGACTAAAGGGAGCCCACGTGCTTCAATCTAAAGTAGTACAAGTTTCTTGTAAATAATTTAAATAGCAATAAGTTAAATTTACAATATGGATGGATATATACCTGATTCCGATATGAATAGAAGTCATTGCATCCTAAGATTGTAATATCCATACCTGCATAAATGTATAACGGGTCAAATTCTTGTAATACGTGTAATAGGCTAAAGAATATTACCTTGTGACAGTAGTTTTAGCAATTGATTCCTTTTATTCTTGTCGAGTTTGGTGTATGCTGCTGCTATTGAATATTGGACTGCATACTCGACAAAGGGGTTCTTTGATTCACTAATATTTAGACAGAAGTCAATGAAGATTAGTTATAAGACTTAAAGCACACCTTGCAAAAACAAAATCCTCGCAACTTGCGCAACTTAACTTGCCTTGAACACTGAAGTGAAAAATCTTTTAGTGACATTTTGTATGTAGTTTCTCTTGACATTTGAGGAGAGTTGACTTTAAGATCCATCCACTCCTTAGTAAAATGTATAAATTACACTCAGTACATAATACATAATGCTAGTATGAATCAAAGCTTAATATCACATAAAAACGATTTCATACTGGTGATTATCACAAATTCACAATACTAAAAAGATGACTAAAAAAAACTTTATTGAAGATCACTCACCACTGCCAAACTGTCAGATTCAAGTGCATCATAAAGTGGCTTGAGAATCGCGTAAAACCGAGCATTAGTACTAAGCACGATTCCTGCATTAGGCCTCTCCAATACCAAATAACCACCAGCCATTAAAACCTTCCCCGGAGCTGAAGCAACCCTAGAAAAGATCAAAAACTCAAATTCAACTACAAATTACTATTTAATCCTCTATAATGAACCAAATTCAAAGTAGTATAGTTCAATGTAAATCACAAACACTAACTAGAACAAATGATGTATTAGAAACTTACACAGCCATCTTTTTTTTGCAGATTATCGGCGTGTGTTTGAATGATTAACCATAAACAACCTGCAAATGCAATCATTGTCAATTACTCTCATTAAAACAAGGTTACATCACCACCAATACTTTCTACCTTTGGCCGCTTTTAGAGGCTTTTGGGATTGCTTATTGTAAGCTATAAAAAAATATGTTTATCAAACTAAGCAGATAACCACTTACACAATCAATCACAAACACCTCTTAAACTCAACTTATAAGCAGACAACTAAACTACTAAAAACCCGTTACCTAATCAACAACAACAATACTCAATCCTGCCGGGTACGAGAGGTAGAACGTAGACAGTCAAAACTTTAAATCAACCATGAACTAAACTATGTCACTTGTGACATAATACATAATATCATATATCAATGACAAAAACATAACAAGTCCTAAAAGTGACCAACATTATAAAAAACACAACTTAATGAATACTAGAAACATGATTATTGATTTTACCTAGAACAAATGATTGATTATTGGACGGAGATACTTTAGAACAAGCAAATGTGACTGAGAGTGAAAGACTAACCGTTTTATATATTTATTTTTAAACTATGTTATTATAGTTTTTTTTTTCGTATTTAAAGGTTCAACTTTGTGTCACTGTTTGGTAAGTGAGGGCCCACATTTGTTATACGTATACACTTTTCACATCTTCCACATTTTTGTGCTCTTTTTTGTATTGTTGTGACAAAAATATTGTAATTCAGCAGGTCTTGTTTGAAATAAATCCATAAGTGGCTCATCATTTTTCGTTTAATTTTATGATAATGTTTAGTCCGTTATAAAATAATGTCAGAAAATAATAAGACATATATTTTGTTGTTTAGATTGATTTTTTTCGTAATATTTTGAAGCATGTATAATAGACTATCATAGTTTTGATCGGACATATTGTAAATTTGGTAGAGGTGGCAAAATAGGTGATTAGGGTCAGGTTTGAATCATGGGTCTATATGAGTTTGGGTTTAGATGGGTTTTGGTCTAAATGAGTCTTGTAGAAACATATGTCTAAATGAGTCCGGGTCTAGATGAGTTGGGTCCGGGTCTATATGGGTTTTGATCTGGTCGACATTTTTTTTTTTTTTTTTTTTTTTTTTTTTTTTTTTTTTTTCAAAGTTAAAGATTAAAAAAAAAAAAAAAAAAAAAAGTAAATTTTTTTAACTCGCTTGACCCGTTGAGTAATTATCGTATTAATGCACTTTCTATCAAAGCACCAGTTAGTTTCATATTTAACCAATTGGTCTCAAATTGCCACATCTAATATTTAGTGATTTGATTGTATAGAAATGCTATGTTTTTGTCACGTCGAACATAAGTAAAGGGGCGTGTACTCGTGCATAGCGTCGAAATTTTATATCGGTAATTTTTTTTTCTTTACATGGGTTTCCGACTTGACATTGCGAGCCAACTAATCCCAAGGCGACTACCCTTTTTGGATAACCTGGAGTCGAACCTCTGTGGCTACAAGGGGATTAATTTTCACCCTATTGAATTCGAACCCTTGACCTTCTCTTTGGAAGCCTGATATTCTTATTGATGGGTCACCCCTTGTTAAAAATTACTTTACATTTTAATTCAAGGGATGACCCAATGGTAAAAATACCAACCTTCCAAAGAGGATGTCAAGGGTTTGAATTCAATGGGGAGAAAATTAATCTCCTTTGTGGCCACAGAGGTTTAGGTGCGCCGACTCTGAGCTATCCGAAAAGGGTAGTCACCCTAGGATTAGTCGGCTCGTAATGTTAGTTATAGTTTATATATTGTGGTTAAGTTTTTCATGCAACGTTTAGCAATTGACGTTTGACAAGTCTTCATCATCATCCGAGATGACAACAACATCATATTAGTTCCAGTTTAACAAATTGACATTGAAATATGAATTAAAATCAGAGCGAGATTGAGATGAATCTTGTAAGCAAAATGAAAAAAATTGTGGAGATCGAGTAATTTTAAAAACACTCTTATCGGACAACACTTTAAACAAGACGGAAGTGCATAAGAGTCATTTAACATTTCTCATTTTTAATGTTTTTAAGTAATCACATTCTCTCTTTCTAAATAACAGAGACATATATTTTATTTACTTTTATCATTAGCATGCAATTTATTAGTGTTGGAAATCAATAAAAACCTTAAAATTGCAAAACAATACACTACTCCGTATTGGCAAATTCGATTAACATGTGAAAATAACTTGACTCAAACAAGACTCATTTATGTAATCGGGTTAATGGCGTTGGCAAGCTAGTTAGTTTTATACATCATAAATATGATTTTTAATTTTTAACTTTTAATAGAATAAAATTTGTTAGCTAGTCAACCGGTTTTGCCCTACTCAAGTGGAATGTATATAATGTGGGTCAAGTTGGCTAACCCAAACACGATCCATTACTTGTTTAAACTAAAATCTAACCCGCTTATAATAGCGTCGACTTAGTATCATATCTCCCCGTCATGTAAGGAATTATCACACAATGCAACCCAATCAAATGTCACAACAACAACAACAACAATACTCAATCCCACAAGAGCGAGATATAAGAGAGGTGAGATATAAACAGTCATATCCCAACCAAAAATAAAAAGACTGCTTCCAAAAAGATAACCGCAACCCAGTCAAATATGTTGCAACAAAAACTACCATGAACTCATGAAGTATGGACAACTTCTTTTAAAAGGACATAAAATGTAAACATTCAAATACTTCAGGTACCATTTCTGATTTCACACAAACATTATTCCCCAATCACTTAAACCCTTGAAAGTGATCTTAAACCTGTGTCTTAAACCCTACAAACAAAACACACAAACACTTACTTTAACAATCTTAACCACAATCACTTTAACAAGACACAAATCCATGTTACAAACATAACACCATCCAAAACCAAATGCAAACCCCATGTAACTCCCATGTGGGTTCATTTACTCAGATCAGTTTTTCGCCGTAAAATCGCCAAAAATCACTTCATTTTTCGATATAATTCACTTTCATCGCTTTCCCAGTTACCGTTATCCGATGTTTCGGACTCGGGGTCTGACGGAAACTATACATTTGCGCGTGGTAGTGTTGGGACTGACTTATTTGATCATGCCCACCAAGTGTTTGATAAAATGTCGGTTACGGAAACTTTGGAGTTTTTAAGGAGGAAGCCTAAAACTGCATTGTTGTTTATTGCCCATTTGAGGGAATGTGGTTTTAAGCATGATGTGGGTAGTTATATGTGTGTTGTAAGGTTTTTGTGTTATTGGGGTATGATTGGGAGGTTAAAGAGTGTGTTTTTGGATGTTATTGAGGGTGAAGACGGGGCGTTTGGTTTTGAGGTTTCGGAGTTGGTTGAGGGGCTGTTGGGAGAGGTTAATGTGGATGAGGGGGGTTTGTTGGTTAAAGCGGTTGATGGTTTGGTTAAGGCGTTTGTTAGTGCTGGAAAGCTGTGTGAGGCGTCTGATGTGTTGGTTAAGATTGAGGGACGAGTTGTTCCGTCTGTGCTTACGTGTAATCTTTTGATGAATCGTTTGGTTGAAGAGGGTGAAGTGGATATGGCTATGGCGGTTTATGAACATTTGAAGATGAATGGGTTTTGTCCGAATGTGTATACGTATGGGATTGTGGTTAAAGGGCTATGTAGAAATGGGTGTGTGAAAGAAGCTGGTGATGTTTTCAGCGAGATGAATGAAGCTGGAGTCGAGCCTAATAATTTCACTTTTGGTTCTTATATTGATGGGCTTTGCTCAAATGGTGAAACAGACTCGGGTATTCAGTTGGTAAAAATGCTGAGAGATTCAGGCTCACCCGTTGATTTTTTTGCTTATGCTTGTGTAATTCGTGGTTTTGTAAAAGAGTTGAAGTTAGAGGATGCTGAAAACGTTTTATATGACATGAAGCATTTGGGACTTATCCCGGATGCATATTGTTATGGTGCGTTAGTTCAAGGGTATTGTAAAAAAGGGGATATTCTCAAGGCATTGGAAATTCATGAGGGAATGTGTTCGAATGGTATCAAAACCAATTGTGTGATTACGAGCTTGATTATGCAAGGTTTGTGTCGTCTGGGGATGTTGTCTGAAGCTGTATACCAGTTCATAAATGCAATGGAATCAGGTGTTATGCTTGATAAAATTTCATTTAATATCGCGATTAATGCTTTATGTAGATTAGGGAAATTGAGTGAAGCAGTCTTGTTGTTTGAAGAGATGAAACGAAATCAAATAGAACCAGATGTTAAGCATTACACCACTTTGATTAACGGATATTGTCTTCATAAAGATGTTGAAAATGGCTTAAAAATCTTCAGTGAGATGAATGAGAACGGTTTGAAACCTGATACCGTTGCTTTCAATGTGCTTATTGGTGGGTTATCAAGATGTGGGCTTTTTGAGGAGACTATGATTCTTTTAGATAATATGGTAGCACATGGTTTAGAACCAACAAGTGTTACATATAGCATTGTCATTGAAGGGTTATGTAAAGGTGGAAAGGTGAATGAAGCGGGATTATTTTTTGATAATCTCGAAGGAAAAAGCTTAAGTAATCATGTTAGTATGATAAACGGGTACTGTGACTCAAAAAATATAGAAAAAGCGTATGAACTTTTTTTTAGGTTATCCGAGCAAGGGAAAAACGAGCTTTTAGTGGCAAAAGCTTGTTGCTCTAAACTTCTTAGTGGTCTCTGTGAAAAAGGTGAAACTGATAGAGCTTTAATGCTGTTTAAAGATATATTGAAATCAGAAAATAGCCCATCTAAGATTATGTACACTAAATTAACATCTGCATACTGTCGTGCTGGAGATATGCGGATGGCCCGATGGGTTTTTGATATGATGATCGCAAGAGGAATAACACCCGACGTCGTTTCTTACACGATTATGTTAAATGGTTATTATTGGGTAAATTGCTTAAAAGAAGCTTATGATCTTTTTGATGATATGATAAGTAATGGTATACAACCAGATATCATAACTTATACGGTACTATATGACGGGGAATCTAAAGTAAATAGGAAAAAGATTATTGGCAGAGACACTGGAAGAAAAGATAGTAATATGTCAAAATATATTACCACCGGAAGAGAACATAGGAATTTGTCAAAATATCTGGCCAAAACGCAAGAGTTGGATCCTGATCTTATTTGCTACACAGTTTTGATTGACAATTATTGTAAATCAGACAACCTTCAGGGTGCTATACGTCTTTTCAATGAAATGATCGAAAGAGGACTTAAACCTGATACCGTAGCATACACATCTCTTATTAGTGGCTTTTGCTCTCGGGGTTTTGTAGAGGCTCAGGCACTTTATAATGAGATGCTATTGAAGGGGGTCCAACCAGATTCAAGAACTATGTTAGCTCTAAAAAATGTGAAAAGTAAGAATATGCGATTTAAGGGCTAAGGACTTTCTGCTGACTCTTTATACGCTTGACAATTGAGGTACTTGCATATAATTAAGTTGTCATCATATTGGTAATCTTAGTTTTGTAATTACATATTTGACTGATAGAATTGTTTGCAAATTAGGGCCGAGGGCGCAGTTGACATGGAATCATTCAGGTTGAAATACAATGGAAAATTAGCCAATGTTAGTTACATTGCTTTTGAGCAATTCTCATGACTTTTGGTACACTCAATTTCTTTATTAAATAACTTTTATATATTATTATAAGATTGTGGTTTCTTCTTACTGGGTCGACCTATGATAACATGACGTTATATTGGCACAGGTAAAAAGACGCAGGAGTGAAAAGTGGTGCTTGGAATATTGAGAACGACTTTGGTTTGGCAGGGGAAGTTGCTAATGGTAATTGTCTTGTCTTCACCATCTCTTACATTTAATCATTGAAATCCTGTCTTTCTGAATTCTTTTATTTCTGAACACCAAGTTTCAAAGTTTGTTATGTTTTGAGTAGTCGGTACCTGAGAAACTTATTACATTACCTTTATATCCTAGGACTAACCTGAAGTCAACATGATATGTAATCCACGGCCACCAAGTGCACCAATTATTACTGTTTAATGAAGTTAAATCTCGATGTTAGTAAGGGATGTATTGTTTGCAATGTCTTACAAACTCACCTGGGTGTTTGAGAAAACCAGTTTTCTTGTAGTTCGAGAAATAAGTTGAACAAGTTATAAAGCGTAAGGAAGTAAAATGGATCTAATTGATGAAAAAGTGGGTTGCTGGAATTCCAACTTCACCTAAATTTGTATAGTTGGAAGATATAAAGGGGTGTTTGGTAAGCTGCAAAACTGAGTTTTGTGGCATATCCGCATATGTATTATTGAAACTCTATGTTTGAGTTTGGAACACGTGTCTTAACCATATAACCGCTTGAGCCATGGCTTATCCACAATGTTCAAGACACATTTAAATTTGAAAGCATGCTAATGTTTGAGTCTGTGTGGACACATGTTTTTACATGCTGTAGGTTTTTTTAGAGTTAAGTAAGAGTAAACCATGGTTTTTCACTAAGCGTTTTTCATTAACGTTTGATTGTGTGATATACTTCTTCAGGTGAACACTTAGCAGGTTCAGTAACAAAGGAAAAACTCGAGTCAACTGTCGGTAGATATGCTAGAAATGAAATCCTTTTTGAGGAACCCAACAATTATTGTAGCAATTGATGTATAGCTTTTGGTAACTTGTTAAAGTAATGTAGCATGTTACACTTCTTTGGCAAGTCAATGTATATAAGTTCATGTGATCTTGTCCATGGAAGTATATCTTTTGTATATGAATGGTATTGAAAATACAAATATAAGTTACCTTCAAGCATTTATAGTGAGCTATGGCATGTTTATACCTCTTTTAAGAATTTGAACTAAACCATCACCAAACGGCCTAGTGGTAACGTCATTGGTTTCCTCATTAGAGGTCAAGGGTTAAAACCTTGCTAGGTGTGTACATTTGGGTGTGCCAGGGAAGGGTCGGAATTGGTCCCGGGATTAACCCGGTGAGGGCGCGTACATCTGATTCAATAAGGCTCGCCTTCTCCGGGTAACTTGAACAGGGAAAACTTCATACGTTTACCCATTGGTGGAGCTTCATGAGGACTAGAGAGGGCTATGGCCAGTGTTGCACCGAAACGCCTATTAGGCTCGCTTTCCTGTTTGGAAACGTGGTAGGAACGGAAACGCCCCCGAAACGTTTCCCTAGCCGTTTCTAGATTTCCATGCCGTTTCCCTAACCGTTTCTGGATTTCCAATAAGTTTTCAAGTCGTTTCTGATGGGTTTTAATGGGCTTTTTTTTTTAATTCCAAACGGTTGGGTCAAGATGTTGCCGGACATAGACGCCGGACTTAGGGAGGAAGAAGGAGTTTATTCGATTGTTTGTAACAATGTATTATTTTTTTTGTGGGTATGTGTGTTTATAATTGGCCTATTTAAAAAGAGCACATCCAACTTCAACTAAATTTAGAGTATAGACCTTTTAGTTTATATTACTTTCATTTTCATTTATCTTATATTTGATAATATATTTCCCAAATCTATTTTACTTTGTATTTTAAATTACTTTTACTATGTAAAAGTTTCACCACAAAATGTATTTACCTTTACTATGATAGCAATATATATAAAAGATTTGATTTATTTTTTCAATTTTATGACAAACAAAATAAGTTATTTTGCTCAGAAATCTATACATATTTTGCTCATTATGCATTTATTCACTCGCTAAGGAGGAACAAGTTGACTACAAGTCGTGTTCAAGACTTGGTTTACATGCATAATAATTAATAATCTACGACTTTTGTCAAGGAATCTGAATGATGATGTAAAGATGTGGGATGTGGGTGGAGATGCTTTTGATTCAATGGAAGATGTAGGGTTTTTGGAGTTTGCCGATCTCTCACTAGATGAACCGAAATTTGAAAATGATTTGATTATTGATAATTAATTACTTTTGGAACATGTAGTACTTTTTGAGTTCACAATCTACATCAACATATATCTATTTTGGATTTTCTTTAATATATTTTTAAATTTTTTATATTTTTTTATTGTCATATCTATGCCGTTCCCGTATTTTGAATTTTTTATTTTTGCCGTTTACCATTCCCGTATCGTTCCCGTATCCCTTTGTCGTTCCCGTTTTGGTGCTACACTGGCTATGGCCCTCCCAAGTTTCATAGATTTTATAGATAAATGCTATAAACTTTAGATTTTATAGATTAATGTTACAATTGGAATCAATCTCTCTAAATTAATACACGGTTTACGTTATAAACTTTAGATTTTATGGATAAATGATGAATTGGCCCTCCCAAGTTTCATGACTTACACTTCGGTCCTCCTAAGAAAATTAGGCAAGCTCCGCCAGTGTGTTTACCCTTTATGGCTATGTTTGGCGAGGGCTTATGAGGGGCTTATTAGGGCTTGAGCTTTTAAAATAAGCCGGCTAATAAAATAATTCTCGTTTGTTACACAGGCTTATGAAGGTTTATGGCTTATAAAATAAGTCGTAAGCCTCAATAAGCCCAAACCCATAAAATGGAGCTTATAGGGGCTTATGACTAGTTAAATTACTTAAATACCATTAAAAATATAATAAATTATTACGTAAAAATTGTAAATATATGTGAATTTAATTTGATGTATTTTTATGTGATTTTACTTTAATAAGCTTCAGCTCCAAATAATTCGTCAAACAACATTATAAAAATATAAGATTCAATTTTCGACTTATAATAAAAGCCCCAACCCCAGTTCTAGCCCCAACCCATTACGCCAAACGTACCCAATAATTGGATTGCTTTTTCCCCATTTCACTATTTCTCCGGAATTCTAATAGTTGAAAGAATTACCCACTATGGTAGCCATTTTGGTTGGAGATATGGAGCGTAAAGCGAATATCATAGGTTCAAATCACGTTAACTAAATCAATGTATTACGTGATTTTCCTCCCTCGTATTAAACATGCGACAGCCGGTGGGGCCATGAGAAGGGTTCCCTGTTCTTATGATAGATGAAAGAAATGTTGGAATTATATAATATGACAATCATATATAAAACACATAAAACATCAAAGAAATATGCGGAAGCGTAAAGGAACGTATAATGAATAATTAATTAACTAAATCATAAAGTATGCGTACCTTTCTTGATTCTAGCCGAACAAGAATTAAATCCACAAACTAGCAATTAGATGAACCCTAATTAGGGTTTATAGGATTATGTGAATTACCCCTTACCGATTTTGTAATTCTATCCAAGAATACTAACAATAATGTGTTAGTACCACTTTCTTGTACACACGTACTATACCGAATTAAAGGAATGCTAGTTTTAATTAAACAAAACAACTTTGATTTGGAAAAGCAATGTGCGACACCATTGGGAGGTGGTCGACCGGTTTCAAACACAAAAAAAACACACAAACACTTTTGGTTTTAGGTTATGAGTACAAGAGATGCAAAAACTAAGACCCTAGGCCTTGTATTTATACCCAAAGTAGCTTGGTGACCAAGTTAGCTAAGGATTGGGTTATGGAAACCCATAGCCGATCGTATGGAGTAATCCCCAAGGTTTTCTAGAACCTTCTCGATCTCTATTTTCACATCTAGTCCTTTCCAATTACATTTAACGACCGTTAGTCCATTACACTTAATTACTTAACGCCCGTTATAATTATTTTGTTTAATTAATAAATAAATATAACATTTATATTTAATTATTAATTTTAATTCTCATACGCAAAGTGTGCAATCCCGTGGTCTCGAGTTCGATCCTAACACACGTCCATTAATTTATTGCTCATTAAACCAACAACTCTCACTTGGACATATCTTAATAGAGTGATCACATCGGTTAGCGTCTAGCAACACTTCGATGCCTCTAGTACAACTCAAGCAAGGCTCCTGGAAAACCTTTTAATGATTTCTCATTATTATTATCCTTTTGTTTCTAATACCATGTTAAATAAAGATATGGAATTAAGTCATTCTTTATTCAACCATTATGTGTTCTCGTTATAAGTGATTGAGCAAGATTACCAAATCTTCTGAACATATTCATGGGAGATCTTGGGCGAGGCCACGCAAACATCTTGTCAACCCTACGAGGGGCCCAGCAGTATTAAACTCCAAATAAATTTGAAGGAACAAATTCTATCTTGACTACGAGACTAACCCACAAACTTTGCAACACTTCAGGAAACAACCCTTATGACTACCAGTTACGTATAGCGTTAAGTTGTTCCACAGAAGTGCACTACATTCATAACACTTATCTGGTATCTCAAGTTTGAGGATAACTATTCACGATTTACTTAATAACAATATCCATAAAGTAAAATCATGTAGTTGGGGTAAGTCCTAATTCAATTCATTGAATATCATCTGAAATTGGTATGCATTCTCATCAATATACTTTCAAGTATATTCTACCATATCTCTCAGATTTGTCTTAGTTTAATGATACTCCCATATCATTTATTGACAATGGACGATTTAGAATAAATTAATTTATTCACGGATTAAACATGCAAATATAGGATACAATATATTATAAAATCAAACATACCAAGTATTTGATTTATTATAACAATTGTTTAACATACCTTATCCAAATACTAAATAGATCAATGCATGAAAATTCCAGTTGATGAATTATGCCTCAAGTAATGACAATCATACTTGTTGACAAGGCATAAATCAACCAACTTGATCTATCGTAATTTTGAGAATACTTATTTCAAGAATTCAATTAATGAAGTCCTTGTATGTGTGCATTCACCAATCCACATAATAATTCATAAAGTGTGTGACATCCTCTATCACCAATTTATGACAATTTAAACTTTCAAACATTTTAAAGTTTCAAGTATTCTTATTCTTTTAATATATAATGCAACTGTGCTTTTAGTAGCACAACTAGTTCACATGGCCATTAACAAGGATGAAATCCTACCATGACTAGTATTGAGTATCATCTCAATTAAACCAGCATCATTGTATACAAACAACAATATGCTCATTAAAACTCCGTAAACTTTAATATCTTATTGTGTAATGTTTCATGTCTTCCAAACTTTCAAGTTTGTAGCTGATGACAATTTGCACAACAATTGACATATTGTTCATTCAGAGAATCTAGGAGCAATTTCAGGCTGAGGATGTAATTCTATTAGAATATTCATTACACAAGTTATCTAATAACTTTTAGTTAGATATCAATGTTGTCAAATCACTTCTTATTCAAGAATGATACAACAATTTTAATACACAACATGATGTACATGATGAATCTACAGGTCAACCTTAGATTTCATTCATGTTCTATCTTGTCAAAAAGTAGTTATCCATTTCCTAAATGATATATCATGTTTTATTAGAATCATTTATTTTACTGCACATGTTTATCAAACATATATTCTAAGGTTGTATGTTTTAATTCTTAAATCTTACAAGTGAAGTTTCATTCCAATCTAAGACTTAACATTTAGCTTACAAGGAACGTTACTTCCTATATGTTATACAACATATAAGATTTAAAACCTTAACATAATACTCCCACCAGCTTTCAGGAATACTTAAAATTTATCTTATTTCAATTATAAATCAAAACTAGGATTTAATAGTTAAACATAAGAATAATTTCATAGATGCATGCAGTTATCCATTCATGAATTGTTGCACTTCGTACACTTCCAAAGATTATATGAATTCAAAAAACCTTTCGATTACTTACCGTCCTCGCTCAAGTAATTTCTCAAGAAAGAGTTTTGATATTCCATTGTCATATTTCATATTAATGAAAACAAGTATGACAATTATCATCTTTATATATTTAATGTGTCTAGGAAAGAATATTCAATCACAATTAATTGCTTAAGTATGATTAATAATCTTGTCATAAAACATGCATTAAATATGTGTACAATTTTGTCCATATGATTTCTACATAGAAATTCAAACTACTAGGGTTTTTCATCTCTTTGAAGAAACTCATTTCCATTCTCTAGTCTAACTATTAAGATAAACCAAATTTCCAAAATTGATTATCTTTATGGACAACATCTTTAACATTCACAGTATGAGTAATTTACCGAATTCAATATTTGGTAATTCATCATAAGGGTTTAGGCTATTAAATAGCCACGTACTTTCTTCAATGTACCGATATGGTACGTATATTTTTTTTTCTTACCTGGTTAGGTAGTGTACTTTTTTTTGTCCATATGGTCACAAACTTCATACGTGGCAAGCCAAGTAAATAGCAAGTAACTTACGTGGAATTTTGTTCTTTTTCTTTTTTTAACCCTATACACGTGGGTTGCCAACAAGAAACAGAAACGTTAAAAACCATTTCCCAAATTTCATTTTACCAAAAAACGCTTCAATTTCCCCCCAATTCACATAAACCCTAATTACGTAATCATCATAATCACAAAATTGACATAAACCATGAAGAAGATATCCCTTGTTATTCATCACGAAGGTACATTTATCTACGATCCCTTGACCTACAGCGATGGTGATGTTGATGTTGTAGAGAATGCTAATTTGGGTAAATGCAACCATGCGAGGCTTTTAAATATTGTCAAAGAGTGATGTATGTTTCCTGTTGAAGGTATGTACTACTGTGCTCCTAAACAAGAGTTGGGTAAACATTTGAAATATTTAAGGAATGATAGTAACTTAGCAAATTGTATCAAATTAGCTTTTGATAATGGATGCAAGGTAGAACTCTATGTTGAACATCATGGATATGATGTTATAGCAGAGGGTGTAGATGCTAGTGCTGAGGTAGATGAAGATGATGAATGTGATAATGAAATTGATTTTGAAAATGTAGCAGAATATGTAGGTCCAGAACATGTAGGTGAAGATGATGTGGTTATTCCAAAGCTAGACATTAAGGATAGTTTTCTAAGTAAGCTTGTTGATGGTAAGTTCATTAAAGAGGATGCTAGACAGCCTAGACCCAATTTAGGTACAAGATCTTCAGTTAATGCGCAGGAAGATGAAGCAGAGAAAATAGAGATTGATGATAGATATAAGGTGAAAGAGGGGTTTTCATATCCTGTTTTTGATCCTAATATACCATGGAATGAGATGAAACCATTATTGGGTATGAGATTTGAACACCCAGAGCAGCTGAAAGAGTGTTTGATTAACTATGGGGTTGCCCATGGTTATTAGTTATGGTATAGAAGGAATGACTATAGAAGTCTAGCTGTTTTGTGTGGAAGAGATGTGAAAGAGGGTAGGTGTTCTAGCCAGAGTGGTAAACAGAAGGTGGATGAGGATACAAGTAAGTCTAAGTCTAAGTCTAAGTCTAATTCTGAGTCTAAGTCTAAGTCTAAGGCTATGGATATGGTGGTTTATTCACCTAAGTCTAAGTCCAAGTGTAAGACACCTGAGGTAGGTAACAGTTCACAGAAAGGTTGTTCATTTAAATTATGGGCAGGATGGATGCAAGGTAAGACAACTTTCCAGATCAAAACATTGATTCCTAAGCACTCATGCTCCCTATCAGCCATTCAACCCACCCAATGATTGCTCTGGTCCAAGTTCAGATCCACATGTTGGAGATCCACATGATGGAGATCCACATGTTGCAGATCCACATGATGCAGATCCACATGATGCAGATCCAGATGAAATACCAATTCCAAGTTCATATCCAAGTGTTTCAGATCCACCTCTTTCAAATCCTGAATTTGCATATTCAAATGCTAATCAAAGCTTCATTGGTCTACTACAAAGTGTGGAACAACAGGTATAAACCTTGACTCTAACAAAATCTTATAAATCTGTAATCTTATAGTTCTGAAATCTATTTCTATTGACAGAGACAGGATGCAGATATTACTGATGCAGAAATTATGAGGCTTGCTGAGATAACTGAAGCAGAAGAAACTGCAAAAAAAGAGGCCAATAGACAATATCATCAAAAGGATCTAGAACTAGCAAGACTTGGACTAATTAGAAAGAGAGGACTTAGGGGACCATCTGAAAGGATCAAGAATCAAAAGAGGAAGGAAGACCCCAATGCTCCAGGACACACCCCAGATACTGCAGTTGGTGTATCAGATTCAGATTGAAGAATGTAGAAGGAAGAAGACCCTGGTGGTAGTTTAAATATATATTTTGTTAGACACTAAGTAGTGGGTCTCTTGGACCACTTTAATTGTATGTTTTTTTTTATCTATCCTAGAAATGCAGACATGTCTTTTGTTGGACCACTTTAATTGTGGAATGTGGATGGTATCACTTTGAACAATATATTTTGGGACCTAGTAATGCAGACATGTATTTTGTTTTACATTGTCTTTTGTTTAACTTTAATTGAGGAATATTGCATGCCATTACATACAGAAACATAAACTAGTAATGCAGATAGTCATTACACATATATATTCATTACACACATAGATATTCATTACACACATAGTCTTTGGATGTTAACCCATACAGAAGCAACTAAAATAGATTCATTGTCATGAAACATAAACTACCAACAAAAGAGACCTTGCATACCACATGCTGAAAAACTAGGCAGCATGTTTCTTTCGTTTGCCCTTTTTGTCTGCAACTGGTTCAGATGGGTTTTTGATTCCAAATTTCTTACCTTTGATGTCATCCCAAGTCTGATTAGCAGCTAGTCCTAGCACTATAATCTTTTTACCTGCACTTGGGCCACTAGCTTCTGATTTTTGACCTTTTTCATCAGTTGACTTTTTGGCTTCAATAGCTAGTGGCTTTTGAACTTCATCACAGTAACAGGAGGAAAGTAATAACTCCAAGGTAGTGGAGCAATTAGTTCACCACTTGATTCAGATTCGTCAGCAGAATCAGATGAAATGTATATCACAGATTCATCAGGTTTGGAGCTCATTGTTAAGGTGGATGAAAAAGGGTTAATCACTTGTTTGACTTTCTTAATTCTGTGAATATGAGGTGTGTTATGGTGTGGATATAAATGCCAAAGAAACTACCCATTGTATTAATGTCTCACCTACAAGTTAAATGTAATTGAATGCTGATTTGGTAAGCTACATTTGACTTGCATTGACCCTCACTTTTGACCCATTACAGTATAATATCTTTGACCCTCACTTTTGACCCATTTCATAACACAGAACTTACAAAACACAAAAGCCTTATCACAAGATTCACAAAATCCAACTGCATTGTCATTGATACAAGATTCACTACATCCATTACACAATCCTAACATCTAGATTCACAAAATCCTACCCTTGACATGCTTAAAACACAATCCTAACAGCTAGATACATCCATACCAGCAAACCTTATCATCATTAAGTTAGGAAATACATAACAAACACAAAAATAGTAAATAAAATCATTGCTTTCTTGTAGCATTCACCAGTGCTAGTTCTCTCATGGAGTTCCACCTCCAATTCACGAATTCTTGACCTATATGTGAATTCTTGCACTTGCATTTCTCTCCTTAGCTGTTGGGCTTGAGTGTATAGACTATGCATCTCAGTTCTATAGTACCCATAGCGAATCTCAGGATCAAGAAAAAAGTAGAATCGGCAATGGTTGCCAGAATCCTATAAACACAAAAATTAGCATAAACACAATGTAAATAACCAAAAGATCACTGCTTTTTGCTTACACTTGGATTAGGGCAGCAGAGAAATCTTCTGGCAGGGTTGGCAGGGGTGCGCGAGGTTCTCTCAGCCACAGGAAAGTCACAGAAACAATGAGTGGGAATTGGTCTAAGCCAGTTGGAGGTAGAAGATTATGAAGACATGATTCAATTGGGATGAATTTTGGGATAAAATTTGATTTGGGGGTACAATTTAGGGTTGGAAATGGTTAGGTTTTAGGTTTATAAAGAGGTAGAAGATGAGGTGGGTTGCAACGGTAATAATTTAAGCTGTTTGATGGCCACGTCACACAACCCCAAATGACTGGGCAAGACACGTAGGATTGGTGATGGACGTATGAAGTTTCTGACCATATCGACACAAAAAAAAGTACACTACCTAACCAGGTAAGAAAAAAAGTATACGTACCATATCAGTACATTGGAGAAAGTACGTGGCTATTTAATAGCCTAAACCCCCATCATAATGGTTATCAGGTTTACTATAATCCTGTAACTCATGTTCTTCTCAGCATATAAATCAAATATCTGAGATATCCTTGCAGATCTATGAATGAAAATTCCATAATCTTGAGGTTAACATTTCATATCTAGCCTCATCATGATACTTACTAGTGTATTTAAGAAGATTATGTATCTTGTAATTTTATCTTTCAAGATAAAAAAAATTCCCACTTGCCTTTTGTAATATATAGACTATCTACATATACTTAGCAATTAGAGCAAAACTACATTGTTATCTTTTTGGGACATTACAAATACACATTGATAATTCCTGACTTTAGTTTGTTAATAACATATTCATAAATAGTTTAACAAATTTAGAATCTTCAATTTTAAAACTTAATGTGATTCATCACATTCCATAATGAAATGGTGTTTTATTAATCTTCTAGGTTGGAGTCATATTGATTATATTCAACCCATACTCAATTTTCTAACTTTGTTACTTTTTTAGAAAGAAGTTATTGTTATCTTGAATCAAACAAATCAAATAGAGTTTGATTCTCCTAAGTGAACATACCATCAACTTGTGATATTAATTAGAATTAATATTGTAAGACAATCTAACAATATATAAGATAAACATATTCCTTTTGGCTTACCTATTTACCAACTAAGTCAACTTAATGGTATAATAGACTTTTCAAGCCAATTGCATGCTTTATAACACAAGTACTTTTTAACCAAGTCACTTCATATCCATGTCTCATCAAGAAAACATAAATTGTTATAACCCCATTTAACGTTATAAATCATTGATCAACTCAACGACTTCTTGTATATGTCTTAATTAAAAAACCTAACAAGTTAACGTCTTACTTTATTATAAGTCTTAAAAGACTTTATGTTTATGTCTTTACAATGAATCATAAACATGTTTAACTAAAGTAATTATAAACACAACTTTTGGTTTCAATAGTAATTTCAAGTTAATTTATTTACTTCACAATAATGTAGGACTACATTATTTTTCATTTATGTCATTCCAAAATACATAAATAAACAAATTGAAGTAGTATTAGATTACTTCATTTATTTATGTCATTCTAATAATGCATAAATATTTAATTTGAAGTAGTCTTATATATCATTTTGACACATGTTCTAAATACTTGTCTAATTCTAGAAACCGCAAATATGTCCATGCAAGGTCTGACTTCACATGGAGATTTACTTTGTTGTTGCAATCTCGCCAAGTTCTCACATGACGTAAATTGCAACACCAAGTGTTTCTTGAATTAGATATGTACAAGTCATATTAGAACGTTAGTCTCTTACCTTGCAGTCAAGAGAATCCGTTAAATCATATACCTATATGTTGTACCTTGTACACAATATAGATTTCTCCCACTTGTGCATAGAACAACATCATGTAGCAGAGTTTATGTGATTAATATGATTGTGTCATTTATATTAGCATAACTGGTAGATGTAGAACCACTTCATTGTCTAATAAGGAAACGTACATGACTATCCTTGAAAACATAAGTGTCTACAAGTGGAAAGTAATTATCTTAAGACATTCTAGAGATAATCTGGGTTACTACCAAGATGACAAAGCTTGTAACTCCCACTGAATTAGAGATCATTACATTAATTCCTTATTCAGTAATAAGAACACAATACTCCCACTGGATTTAATAACATTGTAAGTGTTTCATTAATCAGTGAAAGAAAATAGCGCTCTATTTACTTCCCTACACTTTTGAGAAAGTCCATACATAACAATTACTTATGTACTAAAAGAGTGTATTCTACTATGTAGATGATGAACTATCCATCAATGCTATTAACTTGAAAAATTGGGCATGCAATTTCTTTCTTAATATTTCTACTATTCCAACAATTGTAAGTAGTACTTTTAAATGGTCAAAACAAAACAACTAGATAACATATGTTAGTTTGTCTTTTACCAATTATACAGTAATTAGTATAGCTTCTAATTTTAATAACTCAGAAATATGCAATTTTCTTAACTATTAAAATTTGCTTACGAGTTATGTATTTAGAATTTAGGCAATTCTAATTGTCCTATCATACCTTTCTTCATTCATGAAAAGGAATAGGATTGAATCTCACTCTTTCTTATGAAAAGAGGACTAGGTTTATTCTTTTAGCAAAGTTGACTCTACCAAAAACCCTTACATGTATAGATCAATTTACCAATACAGGAATAACCTATGTTTACGGTTTAATGTTGCATTAATACATTTAAAGAATTTTCAAAATTCAATTTTAGTATTTTCGATAATTAAACTTTTCAAGAAAATAAAATACCCAAGGTAATATTCATATAACCATAGAATTTTCTCGAAAACTAGGATCCAAATTATTATAGTTCAATTACATCAGTTGATCTGCTAGTAACGAAAGCATATAATAGGGTAATCTGTCGAACAATAATTGGCAAACATTTTCCAATTCCTAGATCATTATGGGATTTATATTTTCCAACGCTATTGCAAATATAAACATGTTTTATCCCATCTTATGCCTTGAGACCAGGTCTCACTTCCTACTCAATTTAAGTGTCTAACTTAAAGAACTGCAAATATGTTCATGTAAGGTCTGACTTTACATAAAGATTTACCTTTCCATCACAATCTCGTCAAGTTCTGACATGACGTAAATTACAACTTCAAGTGTTCCTTTAACTAGATGGCACATAACTTAATTTATAAAGGGTACTAGTTTTGATTTTATGTGGTCAAATTAAATATGTACAAAGATGTCATGCATTCATCTTGTAGCATAAATTTTAATAAAAAACTTTTTATTACCAGTTTATAAAGATCAAATTATCAAAGTTTTGATTGAGGTATTGGTTTCGCCAATCAAGGAATTTACCTTTAATTATCGTCCATTATACCGTACTTTTGCATAAGTGTAAAGACTTAGTGTTTCGGGTAATTACCACCGAAGTGGCGCATGGAATTAAAGCTAATTCGCCCTTAACATGATTTTGTATGTATAGCCTACTTGGTAACTCCAATTTGACTCGCAAGCAAGCGGAGAATTCGGTCAGCGCTGAAGCAATAACCTCCTTCTTTAGGGTCACAATTTAATGCGCTCCCCTCCTAGTACTTCCCACACAGTCCGTCAAATTGGGTGAGCCGTTCTCACTTTTTGTACCAAAATCATCAGTCAATTAAACTATTGAAAACTTAACTCTTCAAAAACAAATAAAATTTCGCCATTGTTTAGTCCGTATTATTTTTCTATTCAAAATTACCCTTTGCTTAAAACTGTCTCACATAATAAACAAACAAGTAAACAAATAAAAAATAAATAACTAAAAAACAATGCGCACATAACTAACAATTAATACGTGTAAACAAGTAGCCACATGCAATTATTTGATAAAACCTATTAATAATCAATATCTAGGTTAATTAACGTATATGTTAACTACGACTTTCACTCGCACAATTGAAAGTGAGCCACATACATCGACGAATCGATTGCATAAACCATAATTAGAATATACCAAATTGCACATAATTGATTCATTAATATTATTGAGGTATTTCCCAATTCTAGATTTATCAAAATAATAAACATGTGTATAAAACTTAACAATTAATTATAGGGAAAATGACGCAAATAGACCGCGCGCCCTGATGCATATCACTTTCTGGACCACTTTTATTAATAATTTGAAAATGGACCAAGGGCAACCGCTGTTATTGGGCAACTCATGCAAATTGTGACACGTGTCCCGTATGTGTAAGGTATTGTTTTTTGGCTAACGAAAAAGCGGTGGGCAACCGTATTTTTTAAAAAGGATTTTTTGGTCATTTTACATTACATAGAACGTACACAATTGAATAGTGAAAGTACATTACATATGTATTCAAAATCAATTTCCCACTCGCACAAAAACTTTCATAGTTACCGGTTTTCTCTGTTTTTGCTTCTCGCATAAAACATTGTAACTAAGTTGTTTTCACAAATGAGACCGTCTTCTTCGTCAGTCCCTCTTTTTCTTGTATCGTCAGTTATGTCACCAGCTATAAAGGTACACTGTTGAGTGCAACCAACATTGGATTGATCAAGTTTGTTTAAAAAATGTGGCCAAATATGGTACGTAAATATTTTCCTCGTTGTTTATTGTACATTATTTATTTCCAATTGGTTATATGCTTCAACAAATCGCTGTTGTTATTCGATTACTACATTTAATTTCTCCTCTTTTACATCTGTCTGATTCGTAATTATGTAGGGTATAATACGGTAGATGTCGTCTGTTAGGTATGTAACATAACCTGGTTCATTAAAAATTTTAGTGGCACTCTCTAGACTAATAAGGAGTGGTTTATATGCATTGTATACGCAATTGTTTACGACGTTGGTATAGATTCCATCCATGATCTGATTTAAATTGTATTTTTTGTTGACCTTTTTTAGGACTATGAAGCTAAGTTAATCATTACCAATAAACTGAACTACTTTTGGTTGATAAAGCAAATGTTAGACGCAAGACGCCGCATCTTGTTTAGGAATACTTGCTTTGGAAGATGGATTGATCTGTTGTTTTTTGAACATGAAACGCACATCATAGATTATATGATAAGGAAACAACATAAAATCGACGATTCTCACTATGATATGCCCTTCGTTTATTACATTGAAGGGCATGCTTTACATTTTGGTCGTCGTGAGTTTTGTCTAATGACCGGTCTGCGGTTTAGATCTGTAAGCTTTGGGTTGTATACATCTGGTTCTCTAAATATTCGTAACAGGGTATTTCCTGACAAGCAAGGGTATATTCTAACCAACTTAGATGTTATTGGTGTTATCGAGGATGAAGAGCGGTTTGGACAGATATCTGATGAAGATGTTGTACGTCTTTGTCTTTTGTTAGCCTTAGAGCTGATCTTTATGGGTCGTTTGTTGACATGCGAGGTGGATGATACACTGATGAGGTTAGTTGATAATCTAGATGATTGGAATGCTTTTCCATGGGGTGAGCATATTTGGACTCATTTATACGACCAACTTCATAATGTATTTGATAAGCACGTGTATGACCACCTTTTAAGATTGAAGAAAGATCCAAAGCATTGTCCAACATACACACTGTCTGGATTTGTGTTTGGGTTTCAGGTATCCATTTTCCAACTTAACATTTTTACTAATTTATACATAAGTTTATGTTTTAATTTCATTTTTTATTTTTTTATTCTCATAGGTGTGGATCCTTGAATCGTTTGAAAAATCTCATTCTTGGTGGATTAAACATCCAAATGTGATACCAAGAGCACTTGCCTGGTCTAGGAAGTCCATCTTTAAAAGAACTGATCGTTCGAACCTTTTTTCAAACGTAAGCCAGTTAAACTTTGTTGTTATTTATTTATTGTTTATAGGTAAAACAAAGTAAACCTACACACAAAATTAGATGTTCCATTTCCACCTATCTAAGCACACAATATTTTATCAGACTCAGATTCTTCATCAAATGTTTTTTATCTATCTGCCTTTCTTTTCATTCTACCTTGAGGCTTGCCTTTGATGGCCAAATGAATTTCATAATCAGCAGTGGATGAACAATTGGATTAGTTGATTTTGTACACTGCAAATTAAGGCTATATGCTCCTCTCTACTTTTAAACTTCAATGTTGGCTCTGCAATACCTTTACCCTTTCCAATATCAGGTTCAGTAACTACACCTTTCTGCACAGTTTCACCAATCTGTAGACTCTTAGCAGCTTATAATTGTAGCAGATGTTGCCTCTGGCCTTGAAACATCTGAATTGGCAGTGGCTATAATAATACCAGCAGTTGTTGCACCAGTGGTTACTTCAATACTATCAGCGGATGAAGCAACACTGGCACTGATTGCCTGCACAACTTCCTTATCCTTTTCTTCAACTGCAGCCTTTAAAGAATCATCCAGTACTGCTTCTTTACCTTCCATGCGTCGCCTGAATTTGTACTCTCACTCCTCCCCTGTTTGGATGCATCATCTAAACTTTTAATCATATTGTAGGTTGCCTTCTTTCCCAGTTTCTTCACTTTCCTGAATGCATGGAACCTTGGCCTTCTTAGTCACTCCAAATGCTTTGAACATCCTGATTATTTCAGCGCGAGTTGTTGTCTAATTTTTAAGACCAGTGATCTTTGACTCCATACTTGTGAATATATCCGTCAATATGAGATTGAGTTTCATATTATCCTCACCCACCTTGACCTGTGTAACCTGGTCATAGAAGTGGATCATTGGAATTGTCATCATGTATAAAGCCATTAGTCGTCAAATCATGTTGGTGTTCCAAACTACCCTCATCTATTCGAGATGTGTCTAACATTGCATCAGACCTAGCCTGAACATCCATGTCCCCCAAATTAGCCAGTTGTCTAGGGATTCCTTTACCGGTGTTGAATTGCAAACAACTATTCACATTAGGAGTTGCCATTGGTTGGGTCGTTCTTACGTTTCCACTGCCCTGCCTCAGCAGTGATTTGTGGAATAAATATGTTATCACCAAAAAGTTACATAACAGCTCTTATAGTTTCCACAATCATCAGAAACTAACTAGCAGTGATTTTCCAGAACTAGCAGTGTTTTCAAGCTAGCTAGCAGTGGAAATATTATTTGCAGTGGAAATATTATTTATGACTTTCATTACGAATCCCTTATAAAATGTTGTCGTATGTATCTCAAACTAATTAACTAAACCATATATTTTTTTTAACCATTACTGAACTTTAGGATTCAACTACAATTACTGATCTGAGACCTACTATACATGAGTTCCAATGTGCATGGTGGATAGATAGCCAAGATTTTTTCAATGACTACGTCCCCAGACCGCCAGTCAGGACCCAACACAGCCTTGTTGATACCTACTTTTCGAGGCTGGAAAAGTCACGACAACCTGCGAAAACTTGTTTGAAAGTAAATTCAAAACAATGCAAGAGTGGAAGTAGTTCCAGAACAAAAAGCCTTAGGGATCATGTAATTTCCGGTCTGAGTCGCCAAGTTTTTAAACTTGAGTGTATTATTCAGGTTATATTTATATTCATTATAATATAAGAATAGTAGATTCACTTTTTTTTAACATCACCTGCCGGAATTTCCTAACACTTAGACCTTCACAGGTTCTTGCACATGACAGAACTGGTGGTCTTCGGGTATTCCTTTCAACTAATCTATAGTTATTTCTCGCTGCCATTGTTTATTTTTAGAAAGTTCATGCATATTTTTTTACAGGACAAACTTGATTTTGAGTCACATTTTTCAAACACAAGGACTGCCTTTTCCGATTCACTTAACAACATTTATTTCAAACTGATCGACTTGCCGGAATCTGACGTGGACGTTGCTCAGGTTAGTATTTCTTCTTTGCATTTAGTTGTATGGCCGTTATATACAAATGTCATCAGCGCTAGTCTGTTCCAGGAGTATCTCTATTTAGAGGAATTGAGATTCGCGTTAGCAGAGGAAGAAAGGTTACAATTGGAAGAAGAGAAGCTGAATGCTGAGGCCAACATCTTAAGGCTGGAAGAGGCTAATAGGTTGCGGTTGGAAGAAGCTGACATGTTGAAGTTGGAGGAGGAGAAGAAGAAAAAAAGATGCGCGTTTATGAATTCGTCACATTTTCAAAAGGCTTTAAGTCGGTTACCACCCGACAAGAGGATTCTCATGGAACCTATTTCGCCACAAAACAATCAGGAGGTTAAACGGCGTAAAATAAAAAAACACGGTCCTAACATGAACGACCCAACTATTGCTGAGGAGCTTAACAGAGTGAAACTTTGGGTAGAGGTATTGTGATTTGTAGATGGTTTAAATAAACTTGCTTATCAATAATGCTCTGTCAAACTAATACATTGAACCTGTTTTCTAGGATCTAAGTAGATGGTTTCATTCTGTCGAAACTCTTTTTCTGTCTGATGAGATTGAAGAATTCCTCTGTGATCCTGATAGACACCGGTGTAAATTTCCATGGTCAGATGATTACACTGTAGATCACAATTTCTGGCTTCGCTTAGTTTGCTTAGACCCTGCTAGAAAAGGTTGGCTAACTGAGGAGGTTAGTTTATATAGGCTTTCTTATTCAGATTTTCTTTTCTTTTTTACCCTCTATTTGATTTTCACCATTTCTTAAATTGGTATTTATTTGCTGCAAATGCGTAGCATATAGACCTATGGGTTGACTACATGTGGCACGTACGACCTGAGAATCCTAACTGGGCGATGGTTAGTAGTTACTTTGTTCAGATTCTTCTTCAAAATGGCATGCCCGTGTTTTATGCAGACGGGACGAGGTATCCCATGCCCTGGAATGATGTTGAACAAGTAATGCATTTAATTTTCATTTCCTCCTATTTTTATCATTTACGGTCACTCAATAATCAGGTAGTTCATGATACCAACTTAAAAAACGGGCATCTTTTAAAGTATGAACAAACTTGATATTTGTCGCTCATCTTTGAAAGTATGATTAATCAGGTAGTTCATGAACAAACTTGATAGCAAATCATAAACTTTCCTTTACGTATTAACAAACTTGATACTCACAAACTTTATCCACAGCTTTTGATCTATCAGCAGTTCTTCCATTGACACTAGCAGTGGTTTCTTTTAAAAGATGCTATTTGATGCATACTTTGAATAATTCGTCCAACTGAACCAAAAAAGCAAACAATCCTCCCCTAAATTTGATATTGACAATCCAAATCATCAAGTTTCTTCTTAGGCACAAAATACCTTCTTTTTCGACGGTGCTTCCAAAGTGCTATAATCTGTATGCTCCATCTCAGAATCTGAATACCTTCTTTTTGTATGCCAGTGATCTTAGACTCCATTGTAGTACATTTATCCGTCAATTCCTTTATAAGTTTCATGGTATCCTCATGATAAACTAAGTAGCAGTGTTTTCGTAACACTAGCAGTTTCTCCATGCAAGCTAGCAGTTGGAACAGTTTTGCACTCCAATCTTCCAACCAACTTATTATAATACACAATGTTATTATTATTATTTTTTGTTAATTAATTATTTATTTATTTAATGTTTCAATTCATTGTTCTTTTGTTCGTTTTAATTTTTTTTAATTTTGTATTTATTTTTTATTTTTTTTTTATTAATTTTTTTTGACACTAAAACGTCCAGCAGCAAAGGGAAAAAAAATCGTATTGCTCATAAACATAGTAGTTATAACTTATAAGTGTAACCCAACCACAAAAAACATGATATCCACTAGCAGGACTTAACAAAAATAACAAGCAGTTGATTCATACACACTAGCCGTAGTAAGATTTCCAATAGCAGTACTACATTTGTTACAAAGTTTTGATTACCCTAGCAGCAGTTATGGTAACACAAGCCATAGTTAACAGTTGGAGCAACATATCAGTAAGTACATAACCAGATGAATTTCCCAAAAGCAGTAGTTTCTATACAACCCAAGACCGTGCATGAAAACGTTATCCATTGTCTAAAACGTCCATTAGTAAGTAACATATTGCTTACCAGCCGTAAGCCATGTCAACAGCACATACAAACACGACAATTTTATTCTTGTATTTACCTTTGACCAGATAAATAAAAAGTCACTTTTATTAATTTCAGACGTTGACCAACTATATCCTAATACACATCCAACTTTCTTTTAGGTTTTTATTCCTCTCAACGAGACTGTTAAACACTGGTGTCTTGCCCAATTTAACATACCTACAGGAGTGGTAACATTCTATGATAGCGGCGACACGCGTGACTATGAGTCACGTGTATGGTATGTCCGTGTTAGGGAGTGCTTACATGTATCTTGTTATTATAACCCACTCATATTATTACTTGTTTGTTATAGTTTGTGACCATACACCATGCTTCTTATAACCAACATATATAATACGATTACGGACAACACATACATAAATAAACTTATACAGTAATTTGTTATACTTTGTAACCAGACATGAATAAACCATGCTTGTGAGTAGTTGCCCATTATTTGTTTGTAGTTGCCCAAGAATAATTGTTGGCCAAAGTTTCTTGGGTGTTGTGTTGTAGCAGTTTTACTTTGAGTTTTGTGCACACTAGTTCCCTTCAAGTACATGCAACTATGTACCACCATCATTTCCTTACATCTATTCACCATTAATAAACCCTCCTTATTTGAAATCCCGTTTTTTATTTACCACAAACCAACAACATAGTTTCTCATAAACATTAGTTATACTTAGGGGGCGTTTATTTTTTGCTTAACGGGTCCTTAGCTAAAAGTGTGGTCCCACCAAATTAAAGCTTTATGTTTCATTTTCCCTTAAAATGGTCTGGTAGAGAGATGGAGAAATATTCACTCCTTCCCAATCAGATCAAGCAAGAGAAAGCCGTCTATACTCTATAGTAGTAACATCAAACGAATACCACAACCAACAACAGATTATCTAAAATATGTGTAGATTAACTAGAACCAACCAAAAATTAAGTACATAAATCTGCTTGCTTCCGTATTTTAACAAATTATTTTCCTGATTTTAATTTACATTGTGTCTCGCACATATAATACAAAATAGGAAATATATACTTAGGTAGCAAGCTTGATTACTTTAAATTTACAACTGCACATAAGGTTCATGATTTTAATAGGGACACATATGATTTAGTTGCCCATCGTATGTATGTGGTTGCCCAAAAACAATTAACTTGTTGGACACAACTTTCTTTGTGCCTTTTTTGTGCAATAGTTAAAGTTGAAAAACTAATGGACTAGTTCCCTTCAAGTACATGCCACTAGCTACCACCATCATTTCATTACGTCCTTTCCTCATTAATAAAGTTTGTCCTACTTATGTGCATCCCCGATTTGGGTTTTTTTACAAAATAATCCATTCAATATTGAAATAGCACAGCCAAGTGCACACTTAGTCAGACTTTATGATATAAAAGTCTGAGTTATACTATGGTAGTGTATTATTACATAAAATAAAAGCTATATGTACATATAATAATAGCATATGTGTGTTAGTTCATGTAACCAAAAAGTAATCAATATAAACCTGTTTAATGGGGTCTATTTACAAAACATACAAAATTAATAATTTTTCTAACCCAAGGGACGTAAACTTTTGTTGCATTTGGAACTACACAAAATTCAAACTGGTTTCGTTGCCCCCAAACTGAAACTAGTTGCCCAAAATGATTATCTTGTGGCCAGGAATCGGTTGAGTACAAGAGAAGCTTCATTAATTAAACTTGGCCTAATGTGCAACAATAATTACTTGACATGACTCAACTATTCACCACTTGACTATCCACATTAATTCAGATAGACTTCAATTCAAAATAAACTCCATGTCACCCCACCCCCGCTCTTCCCCCCCATCCCATTTGGGTTATATAAACGGACAGCATATATCCCAATATCATACAACTTTTGTCAGGGGACACACACTAGCCACAACACAATTTACTAAAAAAGAAATGGATAATGTACTTAAAGACATGGTTAACAACGTGTTTGTGTGTGACAATGAACGTGACTTCAAGTTCTTAAGTGACATGCATGCAAAGGTGATCGACCTAACTCGTCGTTGCACTCTGAGGGCCGAGCAAATCAAGCAGTTGGAGTGCCTGGTTGGGTCCAGGCTTGCCAGTGCTGTTTTGGAAATCCTGCGTGCAATTCAGGACGAGGATCTTGAGAAAAACAGGACGCTGATGAGGCTAATGAGTGAGACTCAGCTCCAAGTTCTCAAAAAAATCTCCTTTCTGGCAAAGCTGCGCAAAAATTATTAATCCTCTACTCCTACCTTGTTATGTGGTCTCTCTGACGTTCTGTTATTGTCATATTATGTGTTTTGGTATCTTCATGAATGTCGTTGCTACGTTGATGTATCCTTTAATGTATTGAAATGAAATCTATTATGAATAAAAATATTTCGAAGCACATGTCAAATGTTCCAACGTTGTTTATGAATCACCAATAAAAAACATGTAATACTTTTGAACACATATATAATTTACAACATGAAACTAGATATCATATTTAATCCGGCTTGAAAAAACACCTATATTTCATCAATAATTTGGTGACAAACGTGGTTATTTCGATTATATAATACTTACATTTTTCTGACAAGCCTCTAACAAGATCACCCGTCTATTTATTTTAACAGTTTCTGTTATTCTACAGGTCAAACTACCAGTTGTTCTAGATCAAGCAAACGTTTTTTATAAGACTGGAATACATCCGAATGACTATAAGATTTCATATAGGTTAGCCGAAAACGTTCCTGAGCAAGGTGGGATTTTTGGTGCTTGTGGTGTGTGGATTTGTATATTTTTATATCGATTGGCACATGGTCTATCATTGCACGTTGATGATCCCGCTGACGTCGCGCTAGCATATCGCGAGAAGATGATTCAGTTTTTTTTATAAACATAGATTTTATCGTTTGTACTAACACTTTTAAATTTATGTCCAACTTTTTTTATAAACATAGATTTTATCGTTTGTAGTAACAGTTTTACACTTATCTCCAACAGCACTTTCATTGTTTTATCATGCACCATCTATTGATATATTCATTCACACATAAGCCATTAATGACTAGACAATGGATTCATAACAACTATTTACTACACTAAACACACTTATAACATGCATACATAAACCAATAATCATATTGTACCTTGCATGCAACAACCTTGGTTACGTGTAACATTCATTAAAAAACAATGGGAGACACGACGTAAAAGTATGTACACATTTACATCTAGATTTGTTGTACAATATAGATAATCTTTCTTTTTAAAACTCCACAACTCCAATTCATTTATTCTTCATCTGGAAATCCATTTAATCATGACATTTGGCAGTCCATTCCAAGAAAAATTTAAAAAGGGCCACACATAGTTTTGTCAATTGATTTATTCCCATATCATTACACAAACACACTACACATAAAAACTTATAACAAATTAACCAAAAATTTCCCTTGTACTATTTCCATATTAAAATAAACGGATCATACTTTTCATACTATTAATAAGTACATTATTAATAGTAAAATAATAATACAACCTTTCATAATATATATCAAATCTTCATATAGATCACATTTGTACACAAGTGATAATGGCAATCTCCCAACCCTCTATTTCATCAAAAAATTATGCTAAGCCTCCAGTTGCCTTATTTGATTTCAAGCCAAGGTATGCCTGCCATTACCTTTCGTGATTGTCACTTGCACTTATTAGGTTTTTGTCCATACATGCTAATCTCATTTGTATACATTTTTTTCCCTTTATTACAGGAGTACTACACGCTATGTATCTGAGAATCTTGTAGTTGAGATTCACTACGATGGTGAGTTCATCCGGTTGCCCAAATTAACTTACGCGTATGGGCGCACCCTTGTGCAAACGTTCAGTAAGTCCACAAGGATGAACTTTAATCAAATGCTTGACTTTTTGGCCAACAAGTTAGAGTGTGAGACACGGGCTTTGTATTTATGTAGGCCACTATTTGCTCTTTCAACCGGTTTGACAGTTGTTGAATGCGATAATGACATTAAAAGGATGTTTCAACTTGCCGAGGAATGTGGCTTGATCACCTTGTACATTGCACATGCACCTGATAACTTAGTATGTTTCTATTATGATAACCTAATTGTGGATCTTCTTGATGAGGCAACGCGTGACAGGATTGCAATACATGAAAACTTGTGGAGCTTGCTACTTCTAATTCTGCCTCTGATATTGCTGCATGGGAGGAGGAACAAAGGCGGTCACCTCCCCTAAGAAGCCCTCCGTTCCAAAGTAGAAGTCAAGGAATTGAATGTCAAGGAAAGAATCTATTCATGGATTTTTTGGGTAGCGAAATTGTTGATGCTGACATTGGGTTCAGTGACGATGAATGGTACTATGGGGTATTTCTTGGGTCTGTATCTATGGATGTTGGGCCTTCTTCTTCTTCCGTTAAGGACAATTCTGGTCATAAGGCCTCTAGAAAACCTTATGCAAGGAGGCACTGCTTTCAAACACCAAGATCGGGCTTACGGAAGTTCAAGATGTCCAGGCATTTAAAGGCTCTAACAAGAGACCGTCGTCGAGGAGGTGCGGGATTAAAAGCAACTTGGTTTTTATGGAACGGAAAGTTGGAGTGTCGGTATTTTTATGCAGCATGCTCATGCTGCCGATAACGTTTAGAAACTGGGGTTTTAACATAACTTAAAACTGAAAATAGTTTGTCTAGTTTAGCCTTTTTTGTAAGGCGACGTTATGTAATTGTTAAACATTTTTTTGTTTGTGCTTCTTATGATTACCATACAAAAAAAATGTTCAACAATTACATAAAATTAACATGCGATTTTTTTGTGTAACCATCTGCTTTGGGGTTATCGTAGTATGCACCTGTTTTTTTATCTACGTTCGGTGTCCGTTTACATAATACTGTGTATGAATGGTTTATAGTATGATGTATATCATGGCAACCTTGATGGGGCATCTCTATTTTAGGATAGCAACCCTATAGGGCAACTTAATTTTTTTTTTTTTTTTTTTAGATAAATAAACAAAGTAGAAACTTATCATATAGGGCAACTTCATTTTATTGGGGGACTGTAGATAATTTTTTTTCCTTTCAATAGTGAGCATTTTTTGGTGGGTGTACACGTGTCCAACTATGTTTTGGGCACGTGCATGGTAACTATCTCTTCCTGCTTTAGTGTTTTATCCAGCCTTGTTAGTATTTACCCACTTTCACCTCAAAAAATAAATAAATAAATAAATAAATAACACTTAAAAAATTGTATTTGACAGTTTTGCAGCTTGATTATACAGTTTGCATTTTGTGTATCTAGTGTTTGGATTTACCCATTTTTTGCTAACTAAATACGTCCTTGCATTGGCATAACATAACAAATACATAATACAATTTAGTCTACATATATTATGAAATACAACATATAACCAGAATAGGTTGTGGCTCACTTGTTCAATGACGAGCATGTCATAACCTAGGTGTATCGATTGCAGCTTGTTCGATTGCTCGGTCATTTTTAGGTGGTTCACTTGTTATTCGACTTGCAAGTGGTTGGGTTTCTTCATCACTAAGGTCACTGGCACATAGAATCATGAATTTCATCGATCAGCTATTGATGTAGTCTCACTTCTACCTCTGATACTCACTGAACCACCGCCTATACAAGATGCTGGAACATGTAGCCCCATCACACCATAACACCTTCACCTCTACGAACTACAGTTGTTTTTTCCCTGCTAACATGTACAGCACCAAGTCTACATGCATCAACCCCATAAAGAGTATTGTTGTCGCTTGCGTAAAAATTCATTGGACAACAGTACCACATGATTTCTGTATTCGGTGCACGCCTTGCATCTAAGGTCAATCATACTTGTTTTCTCTTTCCATCCTACAGCGAATGCATACCATTTACTCAACCGGTTTCGATGTTATAACGAAAAGAATAGCATTCACGGTTTATATAAGAACGTCTACTAGCATAACCATCTGTATTTTTCCTCTTCATTTATTACACTTTAATGGTGTGCCATACTAGTTGGTTGGAGAATTTAATTGAAGAGTAACACACACTGTTTCTAAATTATTCAATTACCTTGTGACTAGTCAAATTAAAGGTCAGTCAAGATTGTTATAGCAGGAGTAACCTTAGAAAATTTGTAGTAACACCATGTTTAGATTATTTGGTCTTCAGCACTAGCAGTAATAACATGTGATAACATTTTTAAGTCTTAATTCCGAAAACTTAGATAAATTGTCTTCAGCACTAGCAGTTCTAACTTTAACTAGCAGTTTTTAGTCGTTACCGTAATAGCCGTAAGATACATGAGGGACCTAGAATGACAAACACTTAAACCTTTTATACCCCACACATCAGTTTATGGTCCCAAGTCCCAACAATCAACATCCCCACATTCCTTGTTATAGACTAGGTCACTTTCAGCGAAGAATCCAAATAAAAATATATCGTTGTCCTTTTCGTCTATTTTTAGAAACAAATCCAGGTTTGTTGTACTCTCCCGTATGTACTTTTGTTACCGTATTCGTTCGTACATTTATACATGAATATAAATAACTGTGCACTTTTATATTTTATATTCTATTAGTAATTTTTTTATTTAATTCAAAGTTATTTAAATTGTTATTAGGGTTTATGTTTTATAGGTATGGTCATTATACCCCTTTAACTCTAGTGCTTCAATCTTTAGGGTTTATGTTTTATATGACATGTCGGAAACCAACAGCATGATGTTTTTTTCGCACCGCTTACTTGATACACTTTGTTTGTTTGAAACGTTACATTCCCATATGCATATTTTAATAATGAGATTTACTTGCATTAACAAGGTAAACAGGTCCACAATGACGGCCGCTCAAACAGATTTATTCTTGAAACAATGGAGGCGGTATTCTTTCAGAATTGATCATGAGATGCAGGCACAGTTAAAGGTGACCATAATATAATTATTTTACAGAAACCATGGCTTTTATTTATTCAAATAGTTTACATCCATTTGCCAAAGCCTAGACCCACATTTCACAACAGCAGTCAAACTAAAATTCAACACAAGATACATGACTAGAAATAGAAATACCAACATAAACAAGACATCGTCACCGCCAAGACAACAATTAACCGAATCAGTACACCATGCCTTTCAGCTTCTCTATGAATGACAGAAGCTCCTGGGCTCGCTTCTGCTTCTTCATTACATTGACCAATATCGCTACGGCTTCTGTCAGATCTTCGGTTTGCAGCTTGGTTAATTCTGAAATACTTTCCACACAAGATTCAAATGGGTATAAAAGCTCCAACTCTCCAATAACATGATCCCTTTCAGCCACACGTGCCCTGATTTCTTGAGCCTTCTTCATCAACTCTGCTTCATCCACCATGACAACACTCACATCCCTTCGAAAACGAACTATCATCATATCTCTAACAAAACTAGATCCTGCAACACCAGCAAGTTCTTCACATAATGGCATAGGTGTATTCATCCTTTTTTAAGGTTTGTTTTGTATGTTTTATTTTTTTCCCCTTTGATTGCTATTTGTGTGTTTTAAACAGAAGGTTTAGTTTAAGTTATAATATAATTAGTGTTGTGTCAGTCTACAAAACTGATGCATCCGTTGAGTTGACAGCCACCCTAGCATTTTTTCTACCACAAGAAGTAGCATTAAATGACCAACCTTTCACATACACGCCTTTTCATTTTCCCCCTTTTTATTACATATACCGCAGGAGGACAAAAAAACAAAAAAAAAAAGAAATTACAAAAAATAAATGACAAATAATAATAAAATAAAATAAGATAAAATTGGAAACGTAAGAAGTGCCGGATTTGCCTTCATTTTTTATGGACACTTATTCATATTCTATGCTTACTTACTCGCAATATGTAACTTTTTTTTTTTTTTTTTTTTTTTTTTTTTTTTTTATTCCAAACCTTCACACATTAAAAAAATAATTCGCTAGGTATATTGTATGTTTGATTTACCCAAATGTCTATTGTATTTTATTTGTTTTTCCAAATAAATTTGTCAAGTTTTGTATTGTAAAGTTTTGTAACTAGTTATGACTAATAAAAAAACACTGAATGCAAATTATATCCACTCAATCCCCACCTCTTTTTGCATACATCACAACTGGACTAAAAGTACTCTTGTAGTTTCCATGAGTACACTATTTAGTTGCCCAAAGTAGCATTTGCTAGCTATGCACTAGCAAAGTCGTCCTAAAAAAATTTTGAAAAAAATAGAAAGATGTAAATTAAATAAATCCAGTGAAAGCCTAGCCCCTTGTTGCATACATCACCACTTGGCTAAAAGTACTACTACGTAAACAAGTTGCCATGAGTACACTATTTAGTTGCCCAAAGTACCATTTGCTAGGTATGTGTTAATACAAATAAACCGTAAAAACGTTTATTAATATTTTGCGATCTCTTTGTGTTTTGTTGATAACATATATAATGTTGTCTTAAGTATAATTATAAGGATACATGTTATTTTTGTAAAGCATTTACATATAATCTTTTAAATACAAAAATGTAGTAACAAAAGCATTTGTTGTAATAGTTAATTAGGATGGGTAAAAATCACAACCCATGGATCTTAACCCATACCCAAAGAGACTTGATACAATGTATACTTAGATACATTGAATCTAGATATAACCCATGGACCAACCCATGACCCATAACCAAAAAACCCATGGGCAAAGAGGAGCGTTCCACGGATCCCTAGCTTTGTGCTAGCCGGATCCCAAGTGGAAGGGATCCGTGGGATCCGTGTGAACAGTGAGGAAATTTGCCTATAAATAGAGAGCCATTTCTTCATTCTAACTCACCCCTCTTCTTACTAAATCTCTCATACACTCTCATTCTCTTCTAACATATAGATCACTTGATCTAGAGAGTTGTTCTTCTTTTCTTTCTATTTGTGATCCTCATATAGGTCCTTCTCTAAGGCGAGATCACGAGCATTCTACAAGTCATCCAAGCAAGGGGTCCTTGATTGATTTGTCACTCCGCAAGATTTCTGTAGCGAAGATCTTGTATTTGATATTTCACATATTTGTTGTGTAATAGTTGTGTTGGTTTGGTCCACCGTGCTACGGACTCGGTATCTAGCTTTGTACCGGAAAAAGTGTAAGCAACGTTGTGAAGGCTTCTCCGCCAAGTGAAGGAGTTTGTTGACATAGTGCTTGAACTCTCGAGTAGGTGACTCGGGGAGTGGAGTAGGGCAAGGAAGGTGTCCTTGTAGCCGAACCACTATAAATCGGTTGTGTCATTTCTATCCCTTATCTTTATTTATTTGCTTGCATTATCATTAGATCTATACGTTCTCAACATCCATACGATTTCACATAATATCGAATCTAAAGTTTTTGAAATCAACTTAAAATCGGCAAAACTATTCAACCCCCCTTCTAGTTTTCCACAATTGGCATCAAGAGCTAAGTTTATAAAAGTTTTAAAATAAAATTGTATTTTAAAAACTTTTCGATCACTATGGGTTCTGAAAATTATAAGGAAGGGCAATCTATGCAACGACCACCACTACTTGAAACTTATGGTTTTATATATTGGAAAAATAGATTCGAAACATATGTGAAGTCTAAAGATATTGATCTTTGGTACATTATTGTTGAAGGTGATTTTGAGGCTACCTCAAATGATGATAAAGGAAATTTAGTTCACATACCTCATGATAAACTAAATGATGAAATGAAGAAAAAGCTTTCTAAAAATAGTGAAGCAAAAATGGTTTTATATAATGCTTTACCGAAAAAGGAATTCGAAAGAATTTCTATGCTTAAAACCTCTAAAGAAATTTGGAATTATTTAGTTGTAACTCATCAAGGCAACCAACAAGTTAAGAATAATAAAATTGATCTATTTGTTCAACAATATGAACAATTTTCAATATCGGATGAAGAAACTATAGATCATTCATTTGCTAACTTTAATACTATTATTACATCTTTACAAGCACTTGATGAATCTTTTTCTAGCCGTAACCATGTTAGGAGATATCTAAGGGCACTTCCATCGAAGTGGAGATCCAAGGTGACGGCAATCGAAGAGTCAAAAGATTTGACAATCCTCACCCTCGATGAACTCATAGGCAACCTAAAAGTCTACGAGCTTGTCCTTGCTAAAGATTCCGAAGCCTCAAAGGTGAAAGAGAAACACAAATCTCTTGCCCTTAAAGCCAAAAAGGCTTCGAGCGATGAGGAGAACTCATCTTCGAGTAGTGACGACGAAGAGTACGCTATGGCGGTAAGGGACTTTAAAAAGTTCTTTAGAAGAAAGGGTAGATACGTCAAACAACCGTATGACGATAAGAAAGGTTTTCGGAAAAGCAAAGAGGACGAAAAGCCAAAGGATGATCGTACTTGCTTTAAATGTGGAGACCCAAACCACTTTATTAGTAAGTGTCCCAAACTGGATGATCAAAAGGCATTCGTGAGCGGCACGTGGGGAATGAGCGACGAGGAGGACGAAGAAATTTGTCTCATGGCAAATGACGAGGTATGTCACGAATACTATAGTAGTTCATCACTTGATGACGACTCATTGCATAATGAATATGATAAACTATGCAATATTAGCTTAAAACTAATTAATAAAAACAAGCTTTTAAAGAGTCAAAACCAACATTTAGATAAAGAAGTCATAGAATTAAAATCAAAACTAAAACGTTTGGAAAAGGGTAAAATAGCAAGTGGTGAATGTGAACTTTGTGTTCAACTTCAAACACTAGTTGATCATTTAGATTCTAAAATTGCTAGAATGAGTACAAACACCTTAGATACAATACTCGATGGTGTTAAAACCGGCAACAACCAAAAGGGTCTAGGCATACAACAACTTGATCCATCAACTAGTGAAAGTAAAGAAACAAAATTTGTTAAAGAATTAGAAAAACCAGCCACTGTTGTGGCGGATCCCACGGATCCCCTAAAAAGGGAACCGGCTAGTGTACAAACTGGGATCCGTGGATCTGCTGTGACAACTAGTGGTAATAACATAGCTTCATCATCTGGAAACGAGTTCGTTATCGTAAATAGGAAGAAACCAACTCATGTCACCACTAGACATCCACATCCAAAAATTAATCCTACTTTTGCAAGAAACAAAGCACCATCTTTTCAAAAACATAATGCATCTAGGAGACCTAATAACGTTTACCCAAGAAGTAACCATCAAATGGGATGGAACCCTAATATGCAAAACGGTTTCTCTTTTCAAAACTTTGCCCCATGGAATGCATACTCATCTTATCCATACATGTCTAACATGAATGGAATGTTTAACACTAATGGACCCATGAATAAATGGGGACCAAACTTTTGAGTTTATTATTGTTTTAGGTGTGCTTAAAGGCGACCTAGACCCCGATGAATGGGTCAAGGATAGCGGGTGCACGAGGCACATGACCGGCAATAGGGATCTATTCTCCACATATGAATCCGTAAATGGAGGTAATGTGGTGTTTGGAAATAGCAAAAGTAGAATCATCGGTAAAGGTACGGTTTCTAACAAATCTCTAACCATTAACGATGTGTGTCACGTAGAAAACCTAAACTTTAATCTGTTAAGTATAGGACAAATATGTGATAAAAAGTGCAATGTACTTTTTACCGAAACCGGTAGTAAGATACTTAAAAATGGCATAACCATATGAAGAGGAATTAGGAAACATGGAGTCTATGTCATTAAAATCGGTAATGAACCTAAAGACAAACTATGTCTTACCTCTATGGATGATACTTCGACCTTATGGCATCGAAGATTGGGTCTCGCCAACATGCGACTTCTTCAATCGCTATCATCCAAAGATCTAGTAAGAGATCTACCTAAGTTAAAATATGAACATCATTTTTGTGATGCTTGTAATGTAGGAAAACAAGCTCATTCGAGTCATAAAGCTAAAAACATGGTGTCCACAACTAGGTGTCTAGAATTGCTTCATATGGATTTATTTGGTCCATCCGCTATCCAAAGTTATGGAGGCAACTACTATACTTTGGTAATAGTGGATGACTACTCTAGGTATACTTGGACAAATTTTTTAAAGAACAAAACGGAAACCTTTAACTATTTTGAAATATTAAGCAAAAAGATCCAAAGACAACTAGGAAAACCCATAGTGTCTATTAGGACGGATCATGGTAGGGAATTCGATAATGAAGTGCAATTCGGAGCTTTTTGTGACGCTAATGGTATTACTCACAACTTCTCGGCTCCACGCACTCCACAATCGAATGGGGTAGTAGAAAGAAAGAATAGAACCCTTCAAGAAATGAGTAGAATCATGCTTAACGAACAATCCATACCTCAAAAATTTTGGTGTAATGCTGTTGATACTTCAACATACATACTCAATCGAGTCTTAATTAGACCAATCTTAGGTAAAACTCCATATGAGTTACTCCGAGGCAAAAAGCCTACTTTAAATCATTTTAGAGTCTTTGGAAGCAAATGCTTCATTCTTAACACTAAAGATTACCTTACAAAATTTGATCCTAAATCAACCGAAGGTATCTTTCTAGGTTACTCGCCTAATAGCAAAGCTTACGTCATATTAAACAAAGAAACAATAAAGGTAGAAGAGTCATTAAACATAAAATTTGATGAAAGTCCACCCAAACCCTCTCCACCTCTTGTCGATGACGAGATCATAGAAAGTGAAGCTATTGTAATTAAGAAAAATATAAATGAAGAAGAAGAACCTTCAATTAGTGAAATCACAAACATTAAAGAGTCCAAAGATCACCCCGTAGATAAGGTCATAGGAAAGCTAAATGAACGAACATTAAGATCTCAAGTTCAAAACCAAAGTAGTTTATTTTGTTTTGTTTCAACTATAGAACCTAAGAACACACAAGAAGCCATAAAAGATGAAAGTTGGGTAATGGCTATGCAAGAAGAATTAAATCAATTTGTTTCTAATGATGTTTGGACACTTGTCCCTCCACCTAGTAATCAAACCGTAATAGGAACAAAATGGGTGTATAAAAACAAATTAGATGCAAACGGAGTAGTATCTAGGAACAAGGCTAGACTCGTTGCCCAAGGGTATAACCAACAAGAAGGAATAGACTTTGATGAGACCTATGCCCCCGTGGCTAGATTAGAGTCTATAAGAATATTTCTTGCGTATGCTTGTGCTAATGATCTAAAGCTTTATCAAATGGATGTCAAAAGCGCTTTTCTAAATGGTCTTATTAATGAAGAAGTATATGTAGCTCAACCTCCGGGCTTCATCGATTTTGAAAAACCCAAACACGTTTATAAATTAAAGAAAGCCCTTTATGGTCTTAAACAAGCTCCAAAAGCTTGGTATGATAGACTCAAGTCCTTTTTAATTAAACATAACTATACCATGGGGTTAGTTGACAACACACTTTTTACTAAGAAGAAGGAGTCACACATAATCATAGTACAAATATACGTAGATGATATTATATTCGGATCCACTTGTCAAGACATGTGTGATGATTTCTCTAAAATCATGCATGACGAGTTCGAGATGAGTATGATGGGAGAACTTAGTTTCTTTCTTGGTCTACAAATTAAACAAGTAGAAGATGGTATCTTCTTCAATAAATCTAAATACATCAAGGAGATGTTAAAGAAATTTGGTCTAGAAGAGTCGAAACCAATTAGGACACCCATGTCATCCGACACCAAACTCACAAAAGATGAAGACGGCGAATCCGTAGATAATACTAAATATCGTGGCATGATAGGTAGTCTTCTCTACCTCACGGCAAGTAGGCCGGATATCATGTTTAGTGTCTGCTTATGTGCTAGGTTTCAAGAAAATCCCAAAACTTCACACCTAGAAGCCGTAAAAAGAATTTTTAGATACATTAAGGGTACAACACAATTAGGATTATGGTATCCTAAGGGCACGGGTGTAGAAACAATTGTATATGCAGATTCTGACCATGCAGGGGATTACGTTGATAGAAAAAGTACAAGTGGGGTGTGTACTTTCATGGGATGTTGTTTAACATCGTGGTTTTCTAAGAAACAAACGGCTCTAGCAATATCAACAACCGAAGCCGAGTACGTCTCCGCCGGCAAAGCATGCCAACAAGCACTATGGATGAAACAAGTGTTAGTAGACTACGACATTCATCTAAGCGACATAGCCATTCTATGTGATAACAAAGGTGCCATCGACTTAAGCAAGAATCCGGTATTGCATTCTCGCACCAAGCATATAGAGATTCGTCATCACTTCTTAAGAGACAATGTTCAAAAGGGGAACATTTCTATTGAGAAGGTAGCATCCGAAGATAACATAGCCGACGTCCTCACCAAACCGTTGAAGCGGGAACAATTCAACCTACTTCGTCTTGGTCTTGGTTTAATGGAACACACGTCGTAATTTATTTTGACTCTACAAGGTATGTAAACACTAGCCTTCTTCCCTCTGAGTCTAGGATCTCTATTTCACGAACTCACAAACAATACGGGAATTTTCAAAACCCAAAGATAAGTTTTTTTTTTACTTATAGCTCTCCTACTTTTTATATACACATTTTCAAAGAAAACCTACTTTCACAATGTTTTCTAAAAGGATGATACCTTCCCGTATCAATTTCACAAAAGCAATTTCTCACGTCTAGGACAAATTGCTTTTTCATTATTAATACAAAGTAAAAACCCGTTTTCATTGCATCTCATGTCTTTTGAATGCTAAAGGGGACACATAACTAATATGTGTTTTCGGGTACATTCATTTAAGCTACAATGAATTAGGAGCATTGACAACACAAGATTACGTACTTATGTACTAAATATGTGTTTTCGGGTTATCTCAATAGGATACTTTTTATACTTCTAGTTTAGTTTTTATTTCTTTTTAGGGGTCGAGATAACCGCAACTCCAAATAGTTTGCATATAGGCACACAATAGGCAAAAATATTTCCAAAAGGAGAATTTTGTACTGCCTAAAACACCAGACCCACGGATCCCAGCCTTCATGCTGGACAGATCCCTCATGGGAAGGATCCGTGGGATCCGTGTATACAGAAGCTGTTTTCAACTTCTATTTTTGTCATTTTGGATGAAAAATCCACATTTGTTTTATTTTTGGGAGTATGTTCTTTAATGCTTGTGTTCTCATGATCACATGCCTTGAATTCATATCTAATCATTAGATTTTAATCCACATTTTGGGTCAAGCATTCATTACAATATGTTGTTTTTCTATATATATAACTCCCAAAATGCTTGCATACTCAATCTCCTTCTCACAAACACACTTCATCATGTCATCCAAAAACCCTTTAGGAGAATCATCCAGTACAAACAATCATGATATCCAAACCTTTGTACTTCCACCATCCAAAATACCACAATCAAATGCTAGGATATCCGCACGGATTAGTATCCGATCTTGTTGTTTAGCAAAACCAACCTCAAATGATTCATCCTCAAATAACTCACCACAAGATGCTTCCATTATAGCACCACCCTCATCACCAATAAGTACACCAACTTCATCACCACCTAAAATAACTCTTTTGGAACTCCTTAGGAATCCAACAAGATCTACCCAACCTAAAGAAAAAGAAATAGTCTTTTCCACACCCCCCACATCACCAAATACTATTTTTCAAGATCTTGAAACATCACCACCTCTAGCTCCCATCACATTACAAGAACATCTAGGTTCTTTTCCACCACCACATACAAACATTCCGGATTTTGATCCATATTTTCCTATTTTTCCACCACAATTTCCGCATAACTCAAATCAAAACAACCCGGAAAACTTCCGCACTCATTACCAACATCATTTACATTGTGAACATTGCCAATCCACTAGGGAAATTGCAATAGAAGTTAGGGAAGAAATGCGTTTCATACTCAACCTCATCCTTGATCGCATCAATACCATTACTCATCAAAACCTCCATCCATAACCTTATGCAAGCATGGAAGGAATCTCTATTACTATTATTTTTTTTTGTCATTTTCAAGAACAAGTCTTGTTCTTATTTTTACATGCTTGTAAGTGGCTTAACTACCACTACAATTTGTCGTTTTATTACAAAGCCTTGTTTACATACCTTGGCTCCCTATCTTGTTTCTCGACAACCATAAGATCATTTAAGCATGTTCCTAACTTTCTTTTGTAGATTTTTTTTTCTTCTCTTGACGCCCCAAACTAGGGGGAGCTACCATCAAGGGGGAGTAAGTAATAAGTAAACTACTTTTTCTTACAAGGGTTAACTTTTTGTTTCGACAAAAAGGGGGAGAAAAAGTAAAACTTAGGAGCTTTCAAAACTTACATCTATTCTTAAGTTTTACTCATCATAACATTATATTTTGTCATCAACAAAAAGGGGGAGATTGTTAATACAAATAAACCGTAAAAACGTTTATTAATATTTTGCGATCTCTTTGTGTTTTGTTGATAACATATATAATGTTGTCTTAAGTATAATTATAAGGATACATGTTATTTTTGTAAAGCATTTACATATAATCTTTTAAATACAAAAATGTAGTAACAAAAGCATTTGTTGTAATAGTTAATTAGGATGGGTAAAAATCACAACCCATGGATCTTAACCCATACCCAAAGAGACTTGATACAATGTATACTTAGATACATTGAATCTAGATATAACCCATGGACCAACCCATGACCCATAACAAAAAAACCCATGGGCAAAGAGGAGCGTTCCATGGATCCCTAGCTTTGTGCTAGCCGGATCCCAAGTGGAAGGGATCCGTGGGATCCGTGTGAACAGTGAGGAAATTTGCCTATAAACAGAGAGCCATTTCTTCATTCTAACTCACCCCTCTTCTTACTAAATCTCTCATACACTCTCATTCTCTTCTAACATATAGATCACTTGATCTAGAGAGTTGTTCTTCTTTTCTTTCTATTTGTGATCCTCATATAGGTCCTTCTCTAAGGCGAGATCACGAGCATTCTACAAGTCATCCAAGCAAGGGGTCCTTGATTGATTTGTCACTCCGCAAGATTTCTGTAGCGAAGATCTTGTATTTGATATTTCACATATTTGTTGTGTAATAGTTGTGTTGGTTTGGTCCACCGTGCTACGGACTCGGTATCTAGCTTTGTACCGGAAAAAGTGTAGGCAACGTTGTGAAGGCTTCTCCGCCAAGTGAAGGAGTTTGTTGACATAGTGCTTGAACTCTCGAGTAGGTGACTCGGGGAGTGGAGTAGGGCAAGGAAGGTGTCCTTGTAGCCGAACCACTATAAATCGGTTGTGTCATTTCTATCCCTTATCTTTATTTATTTTCTTGCATTATCGTTAGATCTATACGTTCTCAACATCCATACGATTTCACATAATATCGAATCTAAAGTTTTTGAAATCAACTTAAAATCGGCAAAACTATTCAACCCCCCCTTCTAGTTTTCCACAGTATGCACTAGCAAACTAGTCATAAAAATAGTTTAAAAAAATGGAAATATGTAAATTAAATCCAGTCAAACCCCAGCCCCTTGTTGCATACATCACCACTTGACTAAGTACAACTATTTAAACTAGTTGCCATGAGTAAACAATTTAGTTGCCCAAAGTATAGTTGCCATGAGTACGCAATTTAGGTGGCCAAAGTAACATTTCCTAGCTATGCACTAGCAAACTCGTCATTAAAAATATTTGAAAAAAAATAGGAAGATACTATAAAAAAAAAGATATTGTGGGTTAGTACTTATTTGGTGTGATCCACTTGTCCATTGGAAACAGACAATTGTCATAACTAGTTTGTCAGAAATTTCGTGTCTATATATGACGCTATGTAACAAAAACAGTTTTTGGTATCTCTCTATTAGTGATAGTATTAGAAAAGCAAACATAACGATGTCTGCTGGCATGGTTTTATGTGATGAATTACCAATGTTTGGTGGCTCAAAGTTGTTAAAAGATATTACGATCGCGTACTACAGAGGTGAATTGGAAGTTGCTTTACGTGACGAAGCAGATCATAGGAGGAATGTTGCTGAAATTAGGGGCCGTGTCAACCGTAGACAACAAATGATAGCGGAAGTGGAGATTTTATGCGGTTCGGATTGTTGGTTGCCAACTATTAATCACCTGTTAAGGATGCAAAATGAGGATCTGGCTGAGAGTTCCAAACTTCTGTATTCTTGGTTTAGAAAACATGACCGTGTTAAAGAGCTGAATGGTTTAATTGAAAAGTTGGAGTCAATGGAGGTTTGATGTGCTTTGTATTAATTACATGATAGCTTTGGAGTCAATGGAGGTTTTTGTTTATTAGGGGATCGTTGTTACATTTTGGAGTCACTTATCTCATCTTTGTATAGTCTGTGTATGTTATGTTAACCTATGGATGTGATCCCTTTTATGTTACTACTTACTAGTATATACTGTATTTGTTTGCGTAGTTATTCAAACTGTGTTCGAGATAGTTAGTCAATTTACAAAATAAAAAGATTTACTAATAAAGTAGTAATATGAAGATGAAATTTTATTTAGTTAAAAAAAAAAGTCATAGTGTGGGTGGGTAACTTGTTTGGGGAATATAAGCCAATGAGACGATTAATAGTGGTAGTAAGAATTTTTGTGTCTCGATAATAGAATATGATGACGTGTTGAGTTACATGCTTATTTATGTGTTAAAATAATAACCCTTATTATATCATTAAAAATAATTAAATAAATACAAAAAATAAAAATAAATAAAAAAAAGACATAATGAAAAACAGCACAGTTGGGGATATATGCGCCAAAAAATTAGTAACAATTGCTACAAGTGTTAAAAATGTAAGTTTTTAGTACAAATTAATTTGGATTGAATTGGGGATACAAACTCGATTAAGAGTTACAACTGCTGCCGCGAAAGGAGGCTAAATGTTTTGAACAAATTCTTAAGTCTGTTCGTACGTAAATCCCCAACCACTGCTAACGTCGATCTAACCACTGCTATCGTCATTGTACCCACTCCTATTGTCGCAAAAACCACCGCTAGTTTACTCGCAAAAAGAAAATTTCTTTGTGTTTACGTAATCATTTATATTCAAATACCAAAAAGGAGAGAAAATCTGCATGTAAAGATTCACGTTCCTTCCCAAGTAATTTTATGTGAAATATAGCAGCAACAGTGTAGGAGCCTAGGCACGTGCCTACCCACAAAACAGCTAATGAAAATTAATGATAACGCATGCACGAACAGTAAAATCCTCGCTATAAATACGCGAGGTAAATCAAGAGGAAGGTCCAGAAAAAGCAAAAAAGGGACAATTCCTTCACCTACAAAAATATTTCCACCTGCAAATCAGGCAACCGGAATATTTTAAAAAACCGAAGAGAAGTTGAAGATGTTATTCAGAAAAAGATACCGATGGTACACAGTGCAAAAAGAATACATACGGACGTCAACAACAACTCATTGCCCACGCACGGCCGTTTCCAAAAAACCCATACATAGCCTAAACCTTTACCCCCCAAAAAAAAAGAAAAAGCGCAAAGCTGATGCTGCGACAACTGAAACATGTTCTAAAATGACTACTAAAAACAGTTAGTCGTTCTAAAATGACGACTAAAAACCCATCTCCGCGAACATCCACAGCACACCTTCACCCAAAACCCATGTCCTTTCATGTGGTGGTAGTCTGCCAGGACCATATGCATACCAAAGGTGGGAGTCTAAACCTATTAGACTCTCATTAGCAATATGGGATCTTGAAAGTGCAGGCATTTCCTTCTTAACCTCGCCGTTCGAGAGCGGAAGAAGGAAATAAATCATGGGAATTTGGTCATAGGAGTGACTGATAATATATGTTCGGCAGATGGGTCCCGTAGGGAAGGGCGACAAAAGGAAGTTAGGGGCAACGAAGTACGTAAACCAGCCTCTTCCAACAAGAAACTTCCCTAAGAAAGTCAAACAACTGAGGATGAAAGCTATGCCTTCTTCCTCTGTTGGTGCAGCCCGACCCCCATTCTAGTGTGCGGCTACTAATTTAGGGATATCTGGTTGGATAGACTGGGTCTATGGTAAAAATGACCAGCTTGAGGGAGCCGGGATAAAATAAAACCTGCACGGGTTGGGAAGCTACATTACCAAAAGCCCTTCCTGTACCGCGCAGATGGGCGTATTTAGACGGGAAACCCCCTGAAAGGCCCATTGAAGTTGAAAGGCCTATCTAATTACTCAGGGAATCCCATGGGTTGATCAATACGTCGGGGCCACGAGGAAGCAAGCCGCCGGAACTCCTTCAAGGAAAGGATAAAGGCAAAAGACCCACACCCAGAAAGCCAGCGGAAAAGAAGCGTGTAAGCAATACACAAACCAGTGGCAGTAAAAGTCGCATACCACTGCTAATGTACTTGTCACTACTACTATGATTGTGAGGGATGAATATGTAATATTCTAGAATGTCTTCGGTAGGATGTTTTGTATTAGATAAGAGAGGTGATACTCACACCACACTTTTTGATTCAGGCACCACTAGTTGTGCAATACAGTATTGTACTGTACAATACTGTAATGCACAACTAGTGGTGCATGAATCAAAAAAATGTGGTGTGAGTATGAATTCCCATTAGATAAGTATTGTAAGTATATTTATCTTGTATAGTACTTAGTGTATTTTGTAAAGAACGCCTTATCCTAGTAAAGGAGGTCCTAGGTTTGAGTTCTATATAAGTTTTTGTGATATCTAGAGTCGATACACTTCAAGGTTGTAAACGCCAATACTATTAAGAACATATCGACGTGTTTAGTGAGAATAACTGTTCGTTAATGGACGAAACAATTTTAAAGACCATTACTCATTCTAAAAACATCAAAAACTTCACTTGGATTATTTTTTAAAGAACATCTTCACAACGGCATCAGGTTATCGGATCTGTACAGTTACATTCGTTTGAGTGGATTATTTTGAGCTTTAAACGACATTTGTAAACATAAAACAAATGCTACACTGCTTTTATGCTCGATTACTTAAATTAACTTACAACTGCTAGTTGTTTTTTACTACTGCTTTTGTGGGGCTGAACAGGGACAGTCGTTTACCACTGCTTGTAATAAACTTACAACTGCTAGTTAAGTTGTACTAGTGTTGAATGTTAAACCTCTATTTTTGGAAGTGTGCATTGTCTAAAATTGTTAGTTATTAGTAGGTTGTAGAATACGAAATGTACTTCTAGAAGGAGTCGTGGGTTTATAAAAGTATTCCGTATGGAAAACAAGTTGCCCTAAGAACAAAATTAGGTTGCCAAAATTATTTTGGGTAACAACTGCTTGTTGCCCAGATTAAAAAAAATGGATAATGGGATAACAGAAGAGATGAAATAGTAAATACGTTGACATACAACGTTTGATACAGACAAGCAAGTACATATTACGATTACTACATGGTTGTATCTTTAATTGTTACATATTATATAACCACTTTATTGATAACATTCATCGACTACGAAAAATCTTAGCAGTCAAATGCTTCCTTCCCACACATACAGCGTACTAAAACCACAAACCTTCATTCCCATTTAGCATGATCCGTAACTTCAGCCGAACTAACCTGTTGAAAATGGCATTGATATATCATTAACCAAATCAAGTGATAATGTTTAAAAGGAACATGAATAGAATGGTAAGTTATAAATAAAGCATACTATAGGCAGCACAGTCTGTATGATTTAACAAAAGAAGAGATTCTTTGTATGGGGCGATGTAGAAAGATCCCGTTTCTCCTAAAATTCCCATGCTGACAAATAATTCAAGTTCTTTGTTGTACACGAATACCGAGTGACCCAAATGGTTGCCAGTGTACGCTTCCACTATTTGAGCCTGATCCTTTGTAAACCCAAGCAAACGAACAGATAATAGGGTGGGGATGGCAAAGAGGCTTCTAAATGATCTTATGGCAAAACCATTCACGTCCACTAACCATCCACAAAACAATGGCATATCGTCATCAATGATCATACCATAAATGACTAGAGAGGTTCCAAGATCGAAAACATAGAATGGAACTGGGAGTTCATTTTTTAAAATCTGCGGAAGGTCTATAACTTTAAATTGGTTGGTTACCAAATCAAAGGAAATCAACATATAAATCTTGTATGTAACACCGTCCTCATTAGCTAACTTTTCACTCCCAGTCCAATAGATAAAATGACCGACAACTGCCTGACTTTGACGTTTCATTTTGATAGTTTCACGAGGGGGGTGGAAATTTTCAAGGCATGTCCACCTTAACGAGTTGAAAGAAAAGACAGAAACATACCAGAAACCACTTTGGAAAACAGGATAGGAGACCTTCACGATCGTCGGGTCAAGAGTGTCCGGACGGACGACAAAACCAAAACAAATCTTTTTACATTCAATTTGATGCGTGTAAAATGGGACATGTACTGCAAGTGATTTTCGGATTGCCGGGTTCGAAATAACAGACATTAGATTAGAGCCATAAACAAAACACGAAAGACCGTGAGAATTGCCAACTGCAATCATAAATGAAAGCATTAAATCTGTACGAAGTACCGTAGCGGTCAGCTGTTCATTAAAAGCTAACATAAAACCTTTGTGACCCTGATCAAATGTTAGCGTAAAAAAACACTCATCGTTAGGACGAACACCGTAATTAGAGATGAAAAAACCACAATCTATACTAGCCTTCCATAACTTGCAAACACTACGTAGCTGGAGTATAGACTTAGGAGGTAGCCTGCGAATGATATCTAGTTGAACATCCAGTGGGATATAGTCGGACATTTTGTTAAACAAAAGCAGAAAGATTGGGATAAAGATATGAAGTGAATAGACCAAAAGAAGAAAGAAAGATGTTGTTAAACAAATTAAGAAAGATTTGTATTGAAAAAAGAGATTGGGAAAAGAAGACATTTAAGGACATGTACCGTAATGTACTATAGGGCAACCAAATATTAAATTCTGCTAGTATATACCAAATAAATTAATAAAGTATACATAACCCATAATATATAGAAGTGGTTTGCAAACATAGGCTTTTTTGTATATGTGCATGGGTATTAACTAAAGAAATGCCGTTGAGTTAAAAAAATATTATAATAATCGACTAATATATAATAGAAGTAGAAATAGCTACAGTATACGTTGAAAGAAAAATACTTCACATGTCAACATTAGACAATAATTATGGGTCAAACGGACATTAAGAATAGTACCTTGAAAGACCGCTATCATATCATGTATTCAACCTTGTGCTTCAAGAAGTATTCAAGCATCCGTTCACGGTAAGCTAAAGCTGTTTGAAGAGAGTCGTCTACTTCCAGAGGCTGGTTACGGAGCAATCTGTACAAAATAATGCACACCCATACTCCGCAGTCACCATACAACTCCGATTGTTTTGGTACTTTTGGACACTTGTATGTGATTTTATAATCCCCCGGTGATATGCCCTTACTATGCAGTACCCCAGAGTTTGTTAGGTACGATTTAAGCTGTGTTTGTAAGTTTCGCTTGGAACCTCGCAACCACCGTTCACCTCCTGATGCTGACCCACGAGAGTCATAAATGTAAACAACTCTAGTGCGGATATGGAGCTCACAGAGTATCCAGTGTTTTGCACTTTCATTCATGGGAAAATACACCTGATATATAAAACAAATGCAGGATATTATAAGCTGTTTATAACAGTAGTGGTATATGTACGGTAAGAGTCTGCCAAAATGACCTTTGCAACATCTCGCCAAGCCACAAGGTATGTTGTGCCATCTGAAAAAATGGTAGGCATGTTGCCACATAGGATTTGATTGCAAAAAGTACACCCTGCCAAAGCCCAATCTGCATCAGTTGGTCTAAACAACCACATCAATTCAACCCATGCATCCAAGTGCTGCGGACAGATAAAGCAAATCAAAACTGTAAAGATTGGTTTCATAAGTAAAAAAACAAAATAATAAACAAGTGCAGTAGACCAACTAGGCATCAGCTTTACTCACTAACTCACTAAGCCACCCGCCGGTGCAGTTTTCAACACATGCCAAGGCTATCCAAAAATTCCTGTAAGCAATAACCGCACTGGAGCACCAAGGAAACCTATAAAGTAATGGTTCTTTAAGCTTCAAATACTTGCGAAGGTAATCAGGAACATTAACCTTCTTCTTGTTGCATTTCGGGTGTCGTAAAAGTTCCTAAAAAATCAAATATATTCAATAACATACACACAATGATAATGATGTTATTGGATTAACAAACGAAACCTACCTCTACAAACGGTTCAATTGTGGGCGAATAGAATCGACTAAGTGGACACGTTCTGGGGTTTCCGGATGTTTCCTGAAAACAAAGTTGAAAGATAAGTAGAAAAAAAATAAAAAAAATATTCGTTTCAGTTACAATTTAATAAGGTGATGTACATATGAAACGGCAGCTGGGACAATAGCCTCGTTAATGACACCCTGCGATCTTGTAACACGGCGGCAAGTAGTAGCTGATGTTTTTGATACCTCATTTTCCGAATTGACGGACCCAAACAACGTCGCGTAAGTTTGTACAGTGCGCCTTCTTTTACTGAGGTTGTCGTTCAATTTTACTCTCTTTCTTTTGTTCGTATTCATATCGGAGAAAAGATCTTCCAACAGAGGTTTGTCATTAGGACCTACCACATTTGCAAATGACACTTTCTTCGGTTT